>CAUYQV010047557.1:0-34118 GCA_963574575.1 Galagoides demidoff
ATTCTCTTGCCTTAGCCTCCCAAGTAGCTGGGACTATAGGAGCCAGCCACAATGGCTGGCTATTTTTGTTGTTGTTGTTGCTGTCATTGTTGTTTAGCAGGCCAGGGCCAGGTTCAAACCCACCAGTGTCAGGGCCCGGGATTGACCAGGTCTCAGGCCCAGCTTAGGCAGGTTCTGGACATGGACCACTAAGCTACCTTGCTCAGGAACAGTTTCTCTTAGGTGCTTGAGGGCTATCTACTTTAGCTGGAGAGAGAGAGACAGAGTATCTTAGAGTAAAGCCATCTTCTTAGAACAGATAGATCTTAGTCTTTAGCAGAGGTTGGTAATCTTCATCAGAGAGACGCCGTACGGGCGTTCTGCAGGCAGGAGAGGAGACAGAGTCAGAGTAGGCAGGTCCATGATAGAATGCGCATGCTTTTTGACTGCCTTCTCCTCCAGCCTAATATAAGGCTGATCTCATGCTTCTCAACACCACACACAGGTGTAGAGACTGCCAATTCACCAATACTCTCGTCTCGTGACCTCTCTTGCTTGTTAGAACTAAATCTCTCCGTGCCCTTTTCACCAAGGTGTTCCATTACAGGTATTTCCTGTAACTCTCACTCCTCGTAGCCACAGGCTATACGAGCTGCTACAATTTATATATACATTATATTTGCTCAAAAGTCTCATTTGAGTTGGTAACATGGATGACTACACTAGTTTTAATATTTCTAAATTAGTTGCTTCTCATTTTCTTCTGGTTTATAATTTTTAGCATTGTGTTTCCATGAGAATGTTTTACCAAATCAATTCAGTATTTTATCTCCTTCACGTTTCTCATTTGGAAAGACATTGTGTTTTCTGTTTGCACATATGTGCTGATAATTGACAGTTGTCTTTAACATAAAATATGAAAATAACACATACAGAAATGCAATGGCAATTAAATACAAGTCTTCTATACTTATGATTTTCTATAACATCTTATAATTTCCGTTCAATTTTTGTTAGAAAGGTTACTATTCTTGAATTTTCCTGACTTTTAAAGAAGCTGATCTTATTCTTAATTTTTCTGTTTGGAATACAATTTTCTTCTGCTGTTAAGTGCAAACCCATGATGTTCATTCAAAGTGAAGAGTTTTACTTAAGAAAGTAATTTATGTCAGATTACTTACCTTGTGTGTGGTCTTTCAAACTCCCAGATGACACAAAATAATATGGATCTGACACTGAGAGTAGAAAAGAAGAGAACATTTTACCGTTCATAAAAAACTAAGGTTCATTTTAGGATACTTAGGAAAATTCATGGGCCTGAGAAATTTTCTTTTTTTTTAAATAAAGATTATACTCTCACAAATTAAGGTACACTAAAATAATGATTCTTGAGGTCTATTGATCATTCTTCAGCTAGTGATTATAATGATCCTAAATCTTGGTACTAAAGCATAGTCTAAGGCTTCCAGCTCCTTAGTGATGAGTTTGTATGTCAGTCACGTGGGGTATATCACACTACAAAACTCAGCAGATATTTTCAAAAATTAAAAAATGAGAATCACTTTCTGTGTTCTTTATTTTTCTTTTGATTTTCCCCAAAGAGGAAATACATTCATACATTTTGTTTCAAGGACACCAGAAGATACTTAACACTATGTTAGGAAATCATTTCCTTCAGGCCTTATTTGTACAAACAATATTCCTTTACAACAAATCTTCTAGTATTACCTGCTTGGAAAAATAAACCAGTTAATCTAATAGAAAGTTTCCAGTTTCACATTGATAGATGATTATTACTGTAATTAGATCCAACTAAATGTAGTTTAAGCATACTTTGGAGTGTAATATTCTTTTCATTTATAAACAAAATACAAAATCTAATTTCTTCTGCAGAATTTATGTGCTATATAAAGGTTTTGACATGTGGATTGAGTCTTTTTCCTTTTTTAAAAATTTCTTTTCTTTTCTTTTCTTTTTTTTTTTTTTTTTGAGACAAAATCTCACTAGTAGAGTGGTGTGGCATCACAGCCCACAGCAATCTCAAACTCTTGCGCTTAAATGATTCTCTTGCTGCAGCCTCCTGAGTAGCTGGAACCACAGGTACCCACCACAATGCTGAGCCTTTTTTTTTTTTTTGGTTGTAGTTATCATTGTTGTTTGTTGTTGGGGCTGGCTTGAACCAGCCACCTTTGCATTGTATGTGGCTAGCACCCTACTCACTGAGCTATGGGCACAATGCCCTTTTTTTTTTTTTTTTTTAAATTTCAATTGAACAATCACGTGCTATCTGAGACCATGGTACCCTCACTGGTAGTTCTTTCTAATTAGCTGGAGCCTTGTTCATAACAGCTTTAAGATGATTTTATATATATATATATATATATATATATAAACAGGGAATTTCAGAGACTTTCAAAATGTCTATCTGTCAAAATGTTAAAGAGTTATTAGAAAAAGATGCAAGTAAACAGAAACTTTGGCTTTCTGAGAGAGAGAGATAAATAAACAGAGAGAGAGGAAAAAGACAGAAGGAGGGGCAACCTGTATCAGACGGATCACTCGTCCCCTCTCCCTGACATGGAATATGCTTCTGGAAGCACCATTAGGAGCCGAACGCCCTAAAATAGTGCTGGATTATGGGAAAATAGGCATGGTCTCAGATGGACACTGAGCTTAAGATCTTGAAAAATGGTGTCAAAATGTATGGTTCTATTAATAGTGCAAATTAAGCTATCATATCTGTGTTACATACGTATAAATACGATTTCAGCCTTTTAAAAAAACGAATTCACTGTGAAGCAACTACTTGAAAAAATATTAATAAATAATTTATTGTTTTCAGTGAGCAAATTTATCAGTTAGCTAAAAAAATACCCTTTGTAGCACAGAGATGATCCTAAGCATGCAGAAGGGGGCTGCCGGGTGTCTTTGAAGAACTCAGAGCCGTCCAACTGTTGTTCCAGTGTCACCCTTTCTTTCAGGTGCAATTTATATGGTATTAGTTTTAAAAAAAATAGAAATGTTGCTAGCTCCAAATAAGTATAGTAGCTTGAGAGAATGTTAGTAAAAAAGAAGCTAGAAAATTTGACTACAATCCCTTCATAGCCATGATTTGTGACCTTGTCTGCACCATTCTTACTCCAGAAGGTCTCAGGTTCCTAGAGGTTCCTTGTATGAGCCGTGCAGGAAGCACCTGGGAGCTTGCCACAAATGCAGACTCTGGGGGACCCACCCTAAAATTCCTGAATTAAAATAAGTGTTTAAGTTAAATCCTCAGGTGATTCAAAGGCACATATTGTTTATAAGGTCCACTGCCCCAGAACACAGTAGCATCCAGGGATGATTAAAATAATCCATTAGTTTGCTGCACAGGATGACCTTGGTTTTAGTAAATTGTTTATTTCTTGGCCATTGTACAAGATGTTATCAATTCATAAAAGCAATTAAACATACAATTTGAATTTTGTTTTGTTAATTTTGAATCCGTAGCTAATAAAAAATAAAACCTCCTCTGTTTTTAAAAAGGGACAGTCCATCTACTTACTTCAATTGCATGGCTACACAAAAATTATTGTCATGGACTTAAACTGTAGTGGTTTTCTCAGACATAATGTATTCAATAATTCTCCTGACATTTCTGGAAAATTCTTAGGGTGAAAGTTCATTAAAACTAAGTAACTTCTTGGTAAAAAGTATTTCAATACTTACAGGATGTATATTTAAATTTAGCAAAATGATAATATACATTTTATACCCTGTTATTTATAACAGTCCATCATTTAAATATTGACATAGAACAAAAATGAATAGGAAAATAAAGTGGAACAAATTCTCACAAAAATGAGCAGGTTTTGGCTATTTTATTGCTCTTGCAAATGGTGAAAATTCTTTCTGAAAATGCTCTAAGTTCTTATAGATTGCCATTTTCTTTGTACATCATTACATGCAGTAAGCTAATATGTTTCCAGGAGATGCAATAAATTCTGAGAAGTACAAACCTTCTATGAATGCAGGAAACAGCATGATTCGTGGAAGCCAGTATCCTCTGAAGCTGCTTCTGTGAGCTGTCTGCCAACGCAGAGCTAGATGGGCAGGGCTGCCAGTGAAAATCATCCAAAAACCAGTGCCAAGACATGTGCTTCCTGCTGGAACTATCTCCTAACTCCGTGCATGAGCACCTAACGCTGACAATAACTGCACACAAACAGTAATACAAAAATAAACAAATAAGAAAGAAAGAAAATGTCATTTACCAAGCAGAGAAATTAAAAAGGGATCAATAGGTGACAGGTCATAGAGATGTCAGATACACGGCGGGGGGGGGGGGGAGGGCACATGCACGAGGCTGACTCTGCCACTAACCAGCCCTGTGCCTGCCAGCCCTGTGCCCGCCAGCCCTGTGCCCGCCACATTATCCTTCTTTGGGCTTCAGTTATCTTATGAGGAGCTTGCAGTGTGTCATTGGTTCTCAACAATGGCTGCACATTAGATTTACCTGAAGAACTTTAAAAAACATCCATGTCTTACTCTGAATAAATTAAGTGTGAGCCTCTGAAAGGACAGCCCTGGCACAGATTTTTATTTATTAAAGTTCCCAGGTATTCCATGTATAGCCAGGTGTCGGAAACACCTGACGCAGTCTCTCCCCCATTTAATTTTTCATACTTTCTAGGAAAGCACCATCTCTCCTGGCTTTCCTCATCTGCTTCTTTTCCTTTACATAAATATTTACTTTACCAATTGAAAAATAATAACAAAAATAGATATTATTATTTTAGCTGCAAAGTTTTCTAAATAAATACTTGCCTTTTCATCTGCATATCACTCCATGGCTACAAACTCAGGTAAACCGTATTAGGTACAGGTGACTCATATGGGAACGTATTACCTACAGAAACAAGGTGCAACCAGACGTGTTGGATAATACCCCCTTCAGTCCTTGAACCAGAACTGGTGCAGTCCAAGGTGTACCCACAGGATAATTTTAAACAAATCCCCATGAAAACATTCTACACGACAAGATCCAGGCTGTGATTCACCTTTGAAGATTTACTAAACTTCACTCTAAGCCCTTTCTGGCATAACACGGTTGATTTTCCTACTGTTTCCTAATGATTGATGAGCACATGATGTTGTGACTCGCACAGCTGAGAAAGAGACTCAGACGCCACTTGATGCAATAATTAAATAGAATTTTATTATACCTGCACAGGGGGTCGTTGCTATAAGAAGCAACTGACCCTGAATGGAAGGCCAGGTGGGTTTTTATACTCTATTTTCTGTATAGCTCAGCAAGCAAGCATAAACAGAAGTCAAATATTGTGGTTAGCTCAGGGCAGGGGTTACATTAGCTCAGGGGTCACACTGGGGGGTTACATAGTTCAGGGTGGAGGTACACATGTTGAGAAAGTTTCCAAGAACTTGGGATATTTCCACCAGGGGCTTTTTCTGAAGTCCACCCCTCCCTGCATACTTCCTTATCTTCAAGCCTCTTCTGGGAATTTATTCTCCCCATCCTTGAAAGGGCTGGGACTTAAGAACTCAAGAAAAGTTTCTTTTTCAGGGGAAGGAGGCGTGTTTATCACAATGGTATCTTGTAGAACCTCTTACCGGACATGCAGTGGTTAGGATAATTTTACTAGAGTATGAATCCCAGTTCTGAGCTCTGTAACAAAGGCAAGACAGTAAACAAGATGGCATTTTTAGAAGAATTGGAGTGATGTTTAAATAGGTAAAAACTGTGATGTCAAATATAACCCAGAATGGTGTAATATAAAAAAATTGGCCATATTTTAGTGTTTACTGAGTTTAAGATCCTTGGTACATGGAGATTTGTTAAATTCTGCTTTTGTGGAAATCTGAAATATTCTATGTAATTTGAAATGCATCACTCTACTTTGCCAAGTTTCAATATGCTCACCTATCAATTGAGAGTGATATTTGGAAGTTACTTTATGTTCAAAGAGTTTTCTTACTTTCTAACTGCCCTAACATGTATCCAGAAAAATCAAATTAGAGATTGTTTGAAGCCAAATTAGTATATGATTTCAAGAGTTTACTTTAAAATAGTGATAACACAAAACAAAACAAAACAAAACAACTTTTTACAGTAAATCATTATTTTATTTATTTATTTTTTGAGACAATCTCACTTTGTCACTCTGGGTAAGGGGCTGTGGCATCATCATAGCTTATAGCACCTACAAATTCTTGGGCTCAAGTGATGTTCTTACCTCAGCCTCCCAGGTAGCTGGTGTTAGAGACATCCACCTTGACACCCGGCTAGTTTTTCTATTTTTGGCAGACACGTGGTCTCTCTCTTGTGCTGGTTAGTCTCAAACTCTTAAGCTTAAGCCATCCACCCATCTTGGCCTCCCAAGGTTCTGGGATTACAGGCATGAGCCACCACGCCCAGCCTGTAAATCATTATTAATAAGGCAAATTTATGGAAACTATCAAAAATAAATAATCAAAATATATTTATTTCTTGTTATTCTCTTGAGTGGGTAATGGAGCAGTTCCAGCTCCATAGATCTTTGATGGGCATGTAGCACATGGACTGCTACTAATAACTTCGGCCTGTGACCTTGGTCAAGTCATCGAGCTTTTGTCATTTGTGAAATGCAGGTTTTAGACTAGACTTTCTTGAATGTGATTGTCATGATTAGCATAAAACATTTACAAATCCATTGAAATATGGGCTCTTTTAGGCTTTTATGTTTAGCATTATTAATGATATTTTAAAAGAGTGTAATTTTATATTCCCTTCTAGAATTGTATTCTCTCCAATTATATATTTTAATGTCACTTTTCTCATTTTGCAATATAACCTTTTTCGTGATACCTGTGATCTAATTTTGTTGGTCCTTTCTTCGGAAATGTTGCTTTTGCTGTTCTTTCCCTTAGAAGCTGACCCTGTGGCTAATACCTTCTCAGCATTCACGCTGATAACATGCTGATTAAAAATATCTAAACCCTCACCGCTCCCCTTTTTCTACTTTTCCCCCCATACTATTAAAATCCATTCAAAATAATCATGCTAATTGATTTGGCTTGTATATTATGTGTAGCACTTTGCAAAGTCCCATAAAAGCAGAACTGTGACTCAAGTAGCTAGTACACAGAGGGCTGACAATTAAGACCATGGATTCATCCTAGAATAAATACTTTGAATGGTGGACTAGGTGCTGGCATCAGTGCACAGCCTCCCCAGGGAAGTGCTTCAGAGGTGTCCAGAGTGATATTCAGCAATGAGGTATGTAGCACTTTTTCTAGGATGAGTTTGAGAACGTAATTGTCTGAACTTTTAGCAACATTCATTAAGCACGTCTAGATAAATGTTGGATAAAAGTTATTCCTTAACCCACAGGATTGCTGTTAAGAACAATATTGTCATCAATACACTTATATATTAAAATTGAAAAGTTAGACAGTTGTCTGGAAAATTCAATATAAGCAGTCCATGTTTTTCAGAGATGTGTTTTGAAGCTCTGTCACTGATAGGACCAGTCGGGTCAGGAGAGTGAGAGAATAGGAAAATAGAGAGATCCAGGCATCAAATTCTGTTCATCTGCTGATACTCAGAGAGGTATGACAGGTGATCCATACCAGTTCCACACTGATGCATAGCAGCGGGGGTGTCCGTGTTTAATAAGAAGGAAGACGTGTAGATATTCCACCAGGAAAAACAGCACAACAAAGGCAAAGGAGCTTGTGCAAGCAGTCCTAGGGGTGTGTGATTCCACAAAGGTACGGTCCAGGGATGGGGGCCCCGGGCTGCAGATGGGATGTCAGGGCAGAACTCTGGTGAGGGGACTGGGAAGGCTGGAGCCTTCTCTCTCATGCTTGGGTGTACAAAGCGGGGACAAGGCACATTTTCTGGCATCAATACATGACTTATGTTGACTTTTACTGCATTTTGTAAGTGTGCTCAATATTGAAAAGCTATCTTTACATGTACTGACAAAACATACCGTAGTTGATACAAGCTGATGATAAAACTCAACCTAAAGGCAAAGGAAAGTGAACTATGTAGTTGGATAAGTATAAAGAAGCCAAGAGAGGCAGGGAGGCTGTTGAATGTACAGTTTGTGAATGGTGGTGAATGGATGTTTTGTTTCTTTGTTTTGTGTTTTAGGGGCAGGGTCTTTCCCAGACTGCCGTGCAGTGGCACCATCATAGCTGCCCACAACTTCAAACTCTCAGAATTGATGGAGCCTCTTGCCTCAGCTCTCAAGTACCTAAGACCACAACCACACCCCTCCCTGGCTTCTTAAAAAAAAAGAAAATTGTAGAGATAGAATCTCACTATGTTGCCCAGGCTGATCTCCAACTCCAGGCCTCAAGTAATCCTCCTAACTCAGCCTCCCAAAATGCTGGGATTTCAGGCATGAGCCATGATGCCTGGCATAAATGGCTTTGTGCAGGGTCATCATTAAAATTTGTGTTTGAATTATTCTTCTTCATAAAAGGAACATCACCAAGTTCAGCGACAGCCTGCTCAAAGAGAAAATAATAACTCAATTTGGGGAAAGTTCATATTTTTGAATATTTATTAGAAGAGTTGGCTATTTTAGTTATAAGAAAACAAGAAAATCGGAGATTGAAAAACCAGCTTTCCACATGGGTTTAAAGGACAGAATCTTTGCTTCTTTTCCGAGGACGTGAATTAGATTAGAATGCTATGTTAAGGATATGTGCATTCCCACATACTCACAGAGCCTACTGTGATCCCAACTTGATTTTGCAGAACATCATGGTCATAAACTCTTATTTATTCTAGAAGAAATGGAGAAGGAATGATTCAGTGAAGAGGATTCTTCATTGGTAATAAAATTGGGGTATTGCATATGGTAGCATTTTCTCAGAATGTTTTCATACTAGAGGAAGATGTAACGGGGGCAACCAGTACCTTCTCACATTTCCTTGTGGGGGGCAGAAATATTTAACTACTTAAAGCAATCCTGCACATATGTTATCCAAGAATCTATTTTTTTTTTTGAGATAGAATCTCACTCTGTCACCCTCAATAGAGTGCTCTGGCATCATAGCTCACAGCAACTTCCAACTGCTAGGCTCAAGACATCTTCTTGTCTCAGCCTTCTGAGTAGCTGGGACTACAGGCTCCCATCACAAGGCCTGATATTTTTTGAGACAGAGTCTCGCTCAGGCTGGTCTTGAATTCCTGAGCTCAAGCAGTCTACCCACCTGGACCTCCCAGAGTGCTGGGATTACAGGCGTGAGCCACCACGACAGCCAAGAACCTTTTACAAAAAAATAAAGAGCTAATGCCACACACTCCTTAAATCACCACAGACAGCTGAATCACTCGGATTTAATTACATCACTGAAAAGATAATTATAGTTCAATTATGGATATGAACATGAATCCGATTACAAAATAGACTTCAAACAATTTGTGGATTTCAGGACTAAACTTTTCCAGGATTAACAAATGAATGTCAGTGGTTTCCTTAATAACTCTGAGTGAATTAATGCCAGAGTGTTTAATCAGGAAGATTGGAGAAAGTTTTTACTGCTGACATTTCTGCTAGGTTACCTTCACCATCTAACTGAAATCCGCCCAGATGGCATCCTCTCCTGAGTGTTGAGGTGCTACATAAAAGACAATCTTGACAATAGTAATTAGATCTTTTTATTGATAAGAAGCTTTTAATCTGTATGTTTCCTTGGAGCTAGCTTTTTTTTCCTTTCAGTGTAAAGAGCACTTTCTTTCTAGGTTCTTTTAGGAGAAATAGTCCTAAACCTGATTTTTAAAAGGCTCTGTGGTTGTTTCAAAGTCAATTGAAGGATGAAGGTCAATTTTCTTGAGGTTCATTTTTCTTTCCCTCATTTGAAACGTATGCTGAGCCCAGTAGCAAGAATTTACTGTGGAATAAACCTGATAAAATGTGCCAGGAGTGAACTGGACTGTAGGATCCAATTAAAAAGAGGAAATTAGGATCAAGATAAGTATTGATAATTTAATGAAAAATGTGTTAATTGAGAAGATATGGATGGGTAGAATCAATATTTCTCTAAGAATATTTGGCTTTATTTAATTTCCTATTTCTATTAAGTAGGAGATGCTTACTTTCACTATATTTGAATAACTGATATGTTAATTTATGTGGAGGGACGATGGCACAATGATTATTTTTCATAATAAGTAGACATCTCTCTTCTGACATGCTGCTTTTTACAATTGTTCATTCACAGAACCTTGAATTATTTAGAAAAATCACTAATTTACATTTTTAAAATAACATTTGATGACTACAAAAGGACAGACATTGCTAACCTATTTATATATTGGGAACTATCATAATGAAATTACCAATTCATTGTTCCTGAATTCACCCTCTAACTTAAGAAGTGGAGTATTTATAGTAACAAGGAACGACCTGCCTGCTTTGCCATGAGTGTCTCTTCCATGCAAGCCAGCAACGATCATGATTCTAAGTTTGGAGTTTACATGTCTTAGCTTTGTAACACAGTTTTATCATATGTGTCTCTCGAAACACGGAAGTTTGACTTTATGTAAAAATGGTGATGTAATGCATGTTTTCTATTTTTTTTCTTTAATTGAACATTAAGCTTTAAGATTCGTCCATGTGTTAAAAGTCTCACCACTAGGTCTCTTGAGGTTTTTATGTTATTATCTCACTTAACTCTCTCAAAAGCATATAACATTCCCCTATTAAGGGTAAGGACTCTTAGCTAAGAAAGTTGTAGGAAATGTCTCAAGGTCCCGTGTCTGAAAGATGGCGGACCTATCTAGAGCTGGTAGTTGTGTCTTTGATTCCTAACTCTGTAGAATTTAATAGAGCACAGTTCATACTTCTGCACAGCAGAAATAAATTAAGACTCTGTTGTTTTGAGGTTGTAGTATTTTCATACTACACATGATCAAGTGGAGGCATGTCCCAAAGTTGCCTAATATTAGGGTTGCAGACTGATGGCCCCACCATTCAAATTCACAGAACTGATGACAATGTTGTTATATGAAAATGGAAAATCAGAGTTGCAGATAGAACTGAGACCATTAATTAGATAACCTTAAAATGATGATATTATTTTGGATAATTTGGATGGCCTCAGTGAAAGCATTGAGTCCCTTAAATGTGGAAGGGGGAGGCAGAGGGTAAACATACGTTTCAGAACATATATTTCCAAGGTGATAAAAATATCATGACTCCTAGCGTATTGCCTTTTTCACATATCATATTTTTTGAAACTTTTAAATTTTTAATTACTCATTTTTAGTGGACATTATACATTTACAAAGTCCAACAATTAAAGGTTAGAAAAGAATAAACAATGAGAAAAGTCATTTTGATATAATGGTCTTCAATCATAGGCTGTTTTTCTCTGAGTTCAAGATATATTATCATTTTCTCTGGTTATCGTCTGCATATATTTTGTTTATATAACTGAATGTTTTGGTAAAGTCATGTGCACACCCTCCTCTTTCACAGAGTTGGTAGCATACTACACATACTGCTGGACAGCTTGACCTTTTACTTAGAAATCATTACATGAGATGTTTCTTATATTTATTTTGTTACAAACTACTTAAGTTCCTATTGCATCGACACACTGTGATTTATTTAATCATTCTCCTGTTGAAAGACATTTAGACTGTTTCCAATTTCTTGCTATTTCTCACACCCCAATAATGTAAGGGCAGGCCTGTTTCACCCAGACTTTGCCAACACATTGTGTTTTCAAACTTTACATTGAAAGCAGAAAAAAATGGGGCAGAATCTATGGCTCAAAGGAGTAAGGTATCAGCCCCATATGCCGGAGGTAGTGGGTTCAAATCCAGCCTTGGCCAAAAACTACAGAAAAAAAAAGGAGAAAAAAATGGTATCTTAGTATAGTTTTAATTTATGTTGATTTGGTTACAGTTGAAAATGAACATTTTTCATCCTTTAATTCCTTTGCCTCTCTTTCCCTGAAAAATCTCATTATAGCGCAAGCTCATTCCTTCATCGTTATGGATTTTTCTCATATGATCTATAGAAGCTCTTTATATATCATGAAAAATAGCTCTTTCTCCGTGAAATGAATGGAAATATTTTCCAACATGTCCTGCGTGCTTTTTATTTATAGAATTTTTAGTGGTTATGTAGCTGAATTTTAAAATATTTTATTATAAAATATATGGTTTTATTCTTATATGCAAATCTTTAATGTATCTGAAATTGATCCTAATGTAAGAAGCAGTTTACTCTTATATTTAAGAAATATATGAAGACCAGGTTTTCCTCAGTTATTTCCTCAGTGTCACTCTTAGCCGATCTGAATTATCAATGTATTTTTGCTCTCTTATTTATTCTGTTCCATTTCATCTTGTCCCCCTGATGCCATAACACCATCTAGTGCTCACAACTGGGGTCTTCCAGCAAAGCCAAAACAACATTCTCATTGCCAAGAAGAAAGGTCGGTGTTCCCTGATGGTGTCACATGTATGTGTATGAGATCTTTTTCAGATAACACTAGGGAAGTCTTTCTTTTTTCTTTAATTTCTTGGCAGAAAGTGTTAATGCAAGGGCATCTGTGATAGGGAAATGGAAGAGCATGAAGGAGATGGTGTGGGGTGGGATTTCTCACTTGGTTTAGGGAAATAGTTTTTAATCCTTGATAGAAAGAGAGGGCAAAAGTGAAATGAATTCTATATTCAAAAATGCTATGTGAAGCTAGAGGAGCAAATATTGTTCTCCTGAAGTTCATGGGATAAACTGCAGGTGGAGTTAGCAGCTCAGTGGTTGTACTGCAACTCGGTACTCCACAGCACAGTCCACCCTGCTGGCCGCTCAGAGCAGAGAGCAGACTCACGCTGTCCCCAGGGAGTGTGCAAGTAGTCAGCACCAGCTCTGAGTGTGACGGTGTTCTCCGAGCGAAAGGCCACAATTCAACGACAAGAGTAGATTTCTTTCTGAGAACCTATTCTCTTCCTTTGTTCATTGCTAACCCCTCCCAGGGTCTCTAAAAAATAATGAAATACAGACATGATTGGGTGAACTTAAATGGGGCTTTAAACTACAGGTAAACTGATGTTCCAGTGAACATTTCCGAGCTGGAGGCATAAGTTGATTATTTTTGTGACTAATATCCTCAGTGTTTGAAAAATTTGAGGTCTGGGAAATTAAATTTAAAATATGCTACTATGTTTTAAGAAAAAAATATTATAATAATCTACAAAGCTATAGGTCTTTACTAAAGCACTAGGTTTCTACAACAAATCAATGGCACTAAAATGGGAGGAAAAGAGAAAGTAAAAAGAGACTTAGAATGTTATAATAACTAAAGCGAGTAAAAAGAGACTTAAAAGATTATAATGACTAAAAGTTATATGCAGACTTTAATCTACTTTTAATTCTTAAAGGGATATGTTTTAGGTAACATGGGATATTTCAATGTTAATTGAATATTTGACTATTTCAAAGATTTGTTTTATTAGTGGTGGTGGTGTGGCAGGAATGTGTGTGCACACGTGGGTACAGGCCATGTATGTGTGGTAATCAACTACTCATGTAAAAAATGAATTAGCTAAAGAATGTAGGTATGGAATTGTATGTCAAGAAATTTCTCTTAAAATTTTGGTATAGGGATTTTAGTAACAGTGAATTGAAGAAGAGAAATTTTGGTAATTGTTGAACCTTAGAGATGGATGTTAGGGATTTACCTCAACTTCTTTTCTACTTTTGTGGTTTTAAATTATTTTTATTTTATTTTTCTATTATTTTAGAAATTTAATCTAAAATTTGAAACTTTAAAAATCTTTCTGATTCAAAAATAACTTAGGAATTAAGCCATAAATACATCCCTCTCAAGTGGGTGAGCATTCAACTTTCTGAATATGCAAAATGTTAGATATAGAGAGGCTTAGGACTGTGCAGTGAACAGAACCGGTCAGTCCTCGGAGAATCACTGCCTTGGACTCATCTGCCTGGGTTGTTCATTTACCCTTACATTAGGCTGCAGTGTTCACTGAAATCACCTGCAATTTCAGCTAGAGAAACACAGACTTGCAAAAGAACAAATCTGGAGGCATTATATTACCAGACCTCAAACTATACTTTGAGACTACAGTACCCCAAACAGCATGGTATTGGCACAAAAATAGACATATAGACTAATGACACAGAACAAAGAACCTGGATATAAAACCATTTACCTACGACCAAATGATCTTTGACAAAGCAGACAACAAGGTACACTGGGGAATAGAAACACTATCCAATAAATAGTGCTGGTCAAATTAGAAAGCCACATGCAGCAGAATGCAACAGGACCCCTATTTTTCATCACTCCCCAAAATGAATTCAAGATGGACCAAAAGACTTAACTCTAAGGCTTGAAGCCATAAGAATTCTAGAGAAAAGTGTAGGAAAAACTCTTCTAGATATCAGTTTAGGCAAATAATTTATGACTGAGAACACAATGGCAATCATGACAACAACAAAAATTAGTAAATGGGATTTTTTTTTAAACTAAAATGTTTTAGCACAGGTAAGGAAATAATCAACAGAGCAAACAGACAACTTACAGAATGGGAGAAAATATTCCCAAGCTACATGTCTGATTGATAATGGGCTAATGTCCAAATTTTACAAAGAACTCAAGCAAATTAACAAGATAAAAGCAAACAACTATATTAAAAACTGGGCAAAATACATGAACAGAAGTGTCTCAAAAGAAGAAAGACAAATGGTCGATAACACATGAAAAATGCTCAATGCCATTAATCATCACGGGAATGAGAATTAAAACCTCAGTGAGATACCACTATAGCCCAGTTAGAATTTTTTAAATTATTTAATTATTTATTTTTTATTAAATTATAGCTGTGTACATTAATACTATCATCAGGTACAGAGTGCTGTTTCTATGTACAATTTGAAATACTTTTATCCAACTGGTTAACTTAGCCTTCATGTCATTTTCTTAGTTATTGTGTTAAGACATTTATATTCTACATTTAGAGAGATTCACATGTACCTTTATAGGATGAACCACATAGGCGTGATCCCCCCAGTCACCCTCCCTCTACCCATCCTCCCCCCTCCCCTCCCCTCCTTCTCCCCTCTCCCTATATTTTTGGGCTACAGTTGAGTTATAATTTTCCTGTGAAAGCTATAAATTAATTTCAGAGTAGGGCTGAATGGTTTTTATTAAAATATCCAAAACAGTAGATGCTGGCATTGATGCAGAGAGAAAGGAATGCTTAGACACTGCTGGTTGAACCGCAAATTATTATAATCCTTATGGAAGATGGTATGAAGATTCCTCAAAGAACTAAAAGTAGACCTACCATTTGATCCAACCATCCCACTACTGGATATTTACCCAAAGGAAAAGAAGATTTTTCATCAAAAAGATACCTGCAGTTGAATGTTTATTGTAGCACTTTACAATTGCAAAGATGTGGAATCAATACAAGTGCTCATCAATTCATCAATTCATGAAAGAATTAACAAAATGTGGTATGTGTGTGTATATGTATTTACTGTGTGTGTACATATGTGTGTATGTATATGTATGTATATGTATCATGAAGTACTAGTCAGCCACAAAAAGATGAATTAATACTTTTTGCAGCAATCTACATGGAAATAGAAACTATTTGCCTAATGAAGTATCTAAAGAAGGGAAAAATAAACACCGCATGTACTCACTGTTAAATTGCAGCTAATAGATGAGCATACATGTACACAGAGAACAGTAAAATTCAGTGGAAATCAAGCAGGGGTGAGGAACAAAGAGGGAAGGGACAAAAACTTATCTAATGGGCACAATTAACACTATTTGGATGATGGACACACCTGTAGCCAGGACTTGAACATTTTAGGAACAATCTATGTAGCCTAACACATTTGTAACCATTTATATTTTGAAATTTAAAAATGATACAAAGCACAAGACTGTATTTCAAATTGTTCTAAAATAAAATGAAAGTTTATGATTAAACTTGCATCTTTAGTTCAAAAATAAAGCAAGTTTTCTTTTATTGAAATAGATGAATGGTAGAAATTTAAAACCAAATAGAAACTTCCAAAACTTAACAACAAAAGTTAGAATCTGTTGTGCTTGCTGTAATCACCATTTTTGGAATTACTCTATTTTCATTTTCTTCGAAGAAGCAGGAAATGAATTGAACAAAGATTTATGCCATTTAATGTCACAGTTGATTACCAACTGAAATTGGAGGAAAGCAATTTTTATGACTTTATGTAAAAGTGAGTTGTATCTCAGAATGAAGTGGAGATTGGGTAGACAGACAGATTTAATTTTTAAGAATGTATGTTATCTTGCAGGAAATATTTATGTAAATTAAGAAATTTAAATCTTTAAATTATTTGTTTTAAATAATTCATCTGGTTTGGTACTAGTCAAATGCATTTCTAAATATAATCTCATTAATCAACCTCTTCTTGAAATACGTTCCAGATTCATATTTCCTTAGACCCCAAATTACTAAAAAAAAATTCATACATTGTTTCATAAATTTAAGATTTATAAAAATTCATATAAAAAATAAAAAATTCAAATTTTTATATTTTTCATAAATTTAAGATTTATGAAATCTTAAGTTAGTGAATTAAATAGCTATTATCTGACATTTTTTAAATTTTAGAATATCCTACTTGATATATAGTTAAGTGTTTAGTAAGCCCGTAAAAATATCCTCCTTCGTTGACACTGGATGCTTGTAGGCATATTCCTTTCTCTTTGAGAAATATTACCTTCCTAAGATAATTCTTCTCATGCTAAATAATGAGTCTAACTGTGAAGGATACAACTGGTTAAAACAGTTCAATCATTAACAAGTATGGATATGTTCTTTTTCTCTTCTGTAACCTGCAAATGAAATAGAATTTTTCATGAATACACTTATCCATCCATTTATTTAACAAATACCAAGTGCTTACTATGTTCTAGGGACAGTGCTAAGTGCTACAGAGAAATTTGAAGTACAAGATCACCACTATTCTCAGAGATCAATAAGGGGAACAGTTATTGAATTATTTGACATTCCTTACATTGCAATTCCTCTCTATATTTGGACATGTTGATCCTTATTTTTTAAATATCCTTTAATATTTACATCAACTATAAAAGAACATTCTGGCATCCCAGACTAAGGGAGGGCTACATGTCTCATTTTTTTTTTTTTTTTGTCTAAGATTGTCTATGAATTCTACTAATTCAGTTATACTGTTAACTATATTTAAAAATTACATCTCTTAGCAAATGTGTCACCTCTCTGAAAAGGTTTAAAATATGGTGTTGTTCAAATTTGCCTCATACACACACGTCATTTGAGTGCCTGCATTCACAATAAAAACAGATCATTTAAATATCAAATTATACTATTCATATGTTACTAAATCAGTATGTTTATTTGTCGAAGAAAGTGCTAATTAAACATGAGTATTTTTTAATGTGTTTGTTAGCCACTCCTCTGTCTTCCTGGGAGAAGGATCTTTTCATGTCTGGGAACTCTTATACACAGTTGATGGGATTGCAAACTAATATAGCCATTGAAAAGAAGTGTGAGGACTCCTCAAATAACTGAAAGTAGCTCTTCCATGTGATCCCACAATCCCATTACTAGTTATCTACCCAGAAGAAGAAAAATCATTTACCATAAGGACATTTGCATTCAAATGTTTATAGCAGCTCAATCCACCGAGATGTGGAAACCATCTAAGTCTCCATCAAGCCATGAATGGATAAACTGTGGTCTAGGTATACCATGGAATACTATTCAGTCATAATGAAAGATAGAGACTTTTTATCTTTTGTGTTTACCTGGAAGGATCTGGAGAATATCCTCCTAGGTAAAGTATCACAAGAATGGAGAAGGAAGAATCCAGTGTACTCAATTCTACTATGAAGCCAGTAGTTGACTAATACCCACATAAGAGAAAAACTAAAATCAATTCAGGTGAGGGGCCAGGGAACAAGGGGCCAGGGATGGGGGTTATAGTGTATGGCACACCTCTTGGGGACAGGACACAATTATAAGAGAGACTTTTCCTAACAAATGCAAACAGTGAAACCTAATTCTTTATACCTGTATTCTTTATAAAATAAATAAAAACAATGTAAAGAATTGAAAATAAAATTTGCCATGCATATGAGAAAAAAAAATCCAATGTCCTCAACATTAATATGAAACTAGTAGATGAACAACTACATGCCTAAATGAGAGAAAAATACATTTAAATTCAAGGAGGCAGAGAGGAAGGGGGGTGGTAAACTCTGACTGATCAGATGCAATGAGGGAGTGTATGGCACACCCCGGGGTGAGGGGGGGAGGGCTCAACGGCAACTTGGAATTTGCCTAACAGATGTAAACAATGTACCTACTGTATGAACCCTTATATTAATCCGAAATTAAGAAAATAAAAACAAAGAAACTATAATAGAATGTTCAGCTTCACAAAATGGAGATATACCTATGGAGACTTATCCACAGAGATTTCTTTCACGTCACATGAAGACTCAGGCATGAGGCTGTCAGAGTTGGTGTGAATACTACCATGATTCAATTAGTTTCCAAGAATGGTTTTATCTTTACCATTATCCTTCCTCTATTGCTTTAGATTTCATGCTTGAAATACAGTTGCTGTATCTATAAATGAGCAGCAGGCACAATTATCAGACTGAGGGAAAGAAAAAAGTGAATAGCGAACACAGAATCCCTGTTGAGTTTGATTTTTTGTTTTTTAGGATATTAACATCCTTTTGGAAGTGCCATCTGGTAGACTGAAGTTTGTATCTAACTGGTCAGATATAGATTAATAATTCCATAATTCTAATTTAGTGCATGGGAGTTTAGAAGGTTAAATACAATTTTGGTATATTATCAACCTGAAAAAATATGACCTCTATAAGAGAGAAAAATATGGAGAATGCATATTAGTAGGATTTTAAGTATCTATCACCAATATCCTTGAATGCAAACTAATTTAACCTTTATGGAAGGAAGTATGGAGAATCCTCAAAGATCTCAAATTAGACCTCCCATTTGATCTTGCAATCCCATTACTAGGCATCTACCCAGACGGGGGTGGGGGGGGTGGGGGTGGGGAAATCATTTATCATAAGGACATTTGCACTAGGCTGTTTATTGCAGCTCAACTTGCAATTGCCAAAATGTGGAAACAACCTAAGTGCCCCCCAACTCAGGAATGGATTAACAAGCTGTGGTATTTGTACATCATGGAATACTATTCAGCCACTAAGGAAATGGAGACGTTACATCTTTTGTATTAATCTGGATGGAAGTGGAACACATTCTTCTTAGTAAAGCATCACAAGGATGGAGAAGCAAGAATCCTATGTACTCAGTTCTAATATGAAGGCAGAAGATGAGCTAATACAAGGGGTGGGGTAGGGGAATGAGGGATCAGGGAGGAGGAGGAAGAAGATGGATGGAGGGTCATGGTGTACCTCTTGGAGGTGGGACACAATTGCAAGAGGGACTTTACCTAACAACTGCAATCAGTGTAATCTAATTCTATGTACCCTCACTAAATCCTAAACAATAAAAAATAAAAACATAATAAAAAACCTCAGACAATGTAACTTAATCATTTATAACCCTCATATTAATCTGAAATTAAAAAAATACAAGTTCTGCCTATAAAATATATATTTTATATATATTATTTTTATATAATATACACAGACACACATACACACATGTATATATATACATCTCTACATGCATGTGTGTGGAGGAAATGTCCATGAAGGAAATGTCCTTGGTGTATACTTGAAAATACTTGAAGAATAGGGAGGTCTAATATTCTTTCCCTCTATGGCTCAGGAAGTATTTCCAAACTAAAACTGCAGTTTGAACATGTTACTTTAGTAAATACAATTGGAATTGACTTCAGACCCTGGAATTATTTGGGGGGTCATTTTTCTCTACATCTTCCATTTATTTCTCTGTGTTATACACTTCCAACTTTGCAAATAACTTGAGCTAGCAATGTGTAAATATTAAACCTAAGAAAACTATTTCTGAAAAACGTGAAAAAACTCAGATAAAATTATTTCAATAACTGTATTTATTCTATTCTCATACAATCAAATACAAAGTTAATAGAAACATATTTTCAGACATGCAAGAACACACAATTTTTTTAATGTATGCCCTTCAGAACAAGGTGTTTGACAACAAACCACGACAGACAGTGTCAAAAAGACTGAGACTCTACTAAAGTGAAAGATTGGAACATGTCAAGAAAACCATTAGTTCTGTTCAAACTTGAAGGCTCCAGAAGACATGTTTCAGAGAAAATAAATTGACCTTGAGCCAGAGAACTACTATTCTCAGGCTGGATGAACATGAGGTGAACAAGAAGCCACAGTATTTTTTTGTCAACATTAAGAACTGAAAGTTGATGGGTCCGGTGGCTCACACCTGTAATCCCAGCACTTTGGGAGGCTGAGGTAGATGGATTGCTTGAGATCAGGAGTTGGACACCAACTTGAGCAAGAGAGACACCCCATCTGTACTAAAAATAGAAAAAAAAGAGCAGTGGCTCACACCTCATCCCACCTACTCTGGAGGCTGAGGCAAGAGGATTACTCAAATCCAGGAGTTTAAGGTTGCTGTGACTTATGCCTGACACCACAGTGACAGAATGGGACTTTGTCTCAACGACAGCAACAAAAAAGTGGAAGTTACTCAGTCATTTTCCTTTTAGGGAAATAGAAGCTATTCATGGGAGCAGTTGTTGATTGGTGCAAACTTGTGATGTTTTAATGAACTGAAATGTAGGGTAAACAAATGCATTTGATCATCAAGAGACATTCTCCCTTTATTATCTGTAGAATTTTTCTTTCATAATCAGTTCCTTACACGGCCACTGGGCTTTCTGAAGTTTATTATTCTTCAGCATGACTACAGGCATCTTTAAGTTGGAATTTTTTTTTTTCTTTTTGTAGAGACACAGTGTCAACTTTGTTGTCCTTGATAGAGTGCTGTGGCATCACAGCTCACAACAACCTCCAGCTCTGGGGCTTAGGCGATTCTCCTGCCTCAGTCTCCTGAGTAGCTGGGACCACAGGTGCCCACCACAACACCCAGCTACTTTTTCTTGCAATTTGGCTTGGGCTGGGTTTGAACCCACCACCCTCAGTATATGGGGTCAGCACCCTACCCACTGAGCCAGTGGCACCGCCCTAAGTTGGATTTTTAGTCACATTCCGTATAAGCTCTAAAATAGCAAACATGAAAACTGCCAAAGATAACCAAAAAATTGTTGATTTCCTCCCAAGCACTAAGATAACCTTTCATTACATCTATATTGGATTACTTTCTGCCTTATTAAATGTCTTTTGATTCTTTGTATCATTAAAATTTTTTAAAATAAAATGTAATGTCTTCAAACCCAGTAAAAACCAATGGGTCCACATGGTCACACATTCAACAGAATGTGTTGTGTTCCCATCTAAGAAATTAATGGAAGCTTGCAAGTCTCCATAATTAGATGTGATTGTTTCTCCAGATGACAAAATGGGGGACATTTTAATAGGTTCAGAGAAATCTACAAATATTGTGCAACAGTCATATAATGGAAAAGCCAACTTGATATGAAAAAGAAAATTGTGGATGGTGGAAAATGAGCTATTAAAATAGAAAGATGCAGCTGGCAAAGCAGCAAATAGAAAACTTCAAACTGATGAGCAATTTGTCAACCTAGGGATCAGGGTCAGGATGAAAAATGTTTCTACAGGGGAATCACCCCTTAACTATTACATTTGCAGGTTTCCGGTAATGAGCGAGAAATCTTTATCAAGGGAAAGCAATTACTGAAGAATGTACCTTTTGGGAAGTAAATTTATAAGGTGAACACGCTTAGCCCAGAGATTAAATCTTAAAAGAAAAAATTAAAAAAGATCGCTAATGTTCTTACAAAGCACTAACATTTTATTGGTTGCCAGAAGTTGCTGACAGGTTGTTAATAACGATAGTGAGTGTTTAGAGGAGTGTCAAGCCTCCTGTTAACCAGTCTGATGACTGTCAATTTTGGAGATTCATTTTATTGTGTGTACACATTACCAGATAAAATCAGTAGGTGGGTTTGTTGTGCCACACCTCCCCAGCCTACTCTGACTTGAGAAAATGCACTGATATTTCTATTCAGCTCTGCACTAATGCACCTGACTGCTTCCCGAAACATTAATCAGCCACAGCCAGAATGAAAATCAATATAAGCCTGAAACATAGCTCTGGATACCAGAAATAAGTGTGAAAAGAAGACAGAGCATGCGGCATCTTCCGCAATGTTTTGGAGAATTGTGCTAGCATTGCAAAGTACAATTGTTCTTTTTTTCCTTCTGTAAACAGCTATGGATATGAATTTTATATGACATTTTCAATGCTAGGTGATGTATTCCCAAAACAATATTATTAAAGGCTGAGTCTCTGTCCTCTCCTGGCTGTTATTTATGATTGCTGCTTTGTGGCAAACACAACTCCAAACACAAATAAATAATGGTGTGCTGTGTGTGTACTTTTCCCCCATAGTGTAGAAAGCAAAAACGCACATTTTGGTATTTGCTCAGGCAAGGAGTCTGTTTACGTAAAACAATATTCCTTTCCAGAGCTCGTGTAAGGAAACAAATCTAAGGTAGGCAATAAAATCTGTTGTCTGAGCTAATTGACTGACTCAGTGGATAATTTATAACCTGAGGCGTGGCAGATGAGAGCCAGGCCATTGCACTTGTACAAGGTGGCTAAGCCTAATTGTTCTCCCCACCACCACACACACATGCACGCACACACACAAATACACACCAGATTATTACATGTGTGAAAGGAAGGGTGGAATCCCTCATCTTTGTGATGATTTGCGATGTTCAACTGCCAGTTAATTTTAGAGCTGTTTATTCTTCCATATTTAGTTTCATTTCTGAAATAGGTGGTATGTTTCAAGCCTTGTCCCTCTAATTGTTAATTATTTAATAATTGTTGATGCTTCAGCACTAAGTATTTTTAAATGCCAGAAAACAACGTAAAAATAGTAATGATGTCTGTATCTCAGAGAAGAATTGAGATAGAAAGACATAAGATATGTTTATAAACTAATAAAACAGTGAGGATTTGATAATCCTATTTCCTTCACAATCTTGATGCATTAAAAACAGAAAATTCTGGGAAATCCTATTTCGTTTTATGGCAGAGTTAGTTGCCCTGGGATTTAACTGTGCTCTCCTGCATTATAGAACTCTTACGAAAACATGGACATTGGACTTCGCCCTCATTCCCATAGCTGGTGCTGTCCATTTTGGGGGTAGGGTGTTATTTCTCACATGCTATCTCAGGTGCTCAACACACAAAGAAATTTAGAGTGTGTGTGTTATCACCAACACTATTTCAGGTGCACAAAATGAGAATGTGTATAACCTGCTGTCAGGCTAGGCCAGGTTTATTCAGGGTGGTTCTCTCTGTAATACTTAGCTATTACCCACCTCTCTGGAGCTAATTTTTTTTTCTTTTGCTTTCTTTTCTCTGCATCTTGTGTTTTATTCCTCTTTACTGGGCTTTGTCAAGATATTAATGTGTCCCCACACGTCACTCATCCATATTTAGATTTAGAATAAGGCCTAACCTTATCCTATCAGACAACCACTAAGCCTTAGTGCTTTTGTTTTCCTCTTTATTACATTACTCTCATTAAAATTATTTCCAAAAAATTCAATTCTGATTCAACCTAGAACAACTTTAGGTTGTTTGTTTTTAAATTTTTCATTATTTTCTAGGATTTTTGCTTTCGTGCTGATACACGGTCTCGTGTGTTGGAAGTGACAAGATATTTTGGAAGGACGTTGGTGTGCACATAAACCCACATAATCACACAGTCACTGGTCAGTCCTGGGGGAAGAACAGATCACTCAGCCTCCCCTGCCACACCTGCCCGTCCAGCTCCACAAGTGACACGTCAAGTTGACCTATGATCTTAACCCTTCCGTCCTGAGATTATGTGCCTCCGGTTCTATTTGGAAAAAGACTGAAAAGACTGCCCCTCGATTTACATGTTTTTAAGTACACTTAGAAATAAGATTTGGGGCACACAGGGACTCCGGGGAACATCGTATTTCCATAAGTTTAACATGTGTCTTTGTTAATATCAGCTACGCAGCACTGATTCACAGCATCGGGGAGAAACTAAGAAGATTTGGCCGTCAGAATCGTTGAAGGTGTTAAACATTGGCTAAAAATAGTTAATTTGACTTCTCCTTCAGACCTCTATCATTTCTTTCTCATTGCTAAAGAAGATAATTGCTCAGCAAGTATTCAAAGAAATTCTCAGAAAGGAGCCAAAGGCAGCTATAAGTCCCTAATAACAAATAATAAGGTACAGGCTGTATAAAAATGACGTTAGAACAATTTTTATTACTCTAGATGGATCTTGAAATTCCTCAGGAATGGAAGGATAAATGATGATTTCTAATCCCTATAATTATGGCATTTGAATCACAAAATCTTATTTTTAAGTCACGGGAGGGGACATTTTCCAAGTTTCCTGTATACCCTTTCAGTCCATTTCACAAAAAACTGTAACCTTAAGCTTTTTATTATTGTTTCTTATCTTCACTAGTCTCATCCTAAAATGCTAAAGAGAAAAATTTTTTTTTCAGACATTCTGTACAAACTTGCCAATCAGGAGATTTCCCGTTCATTTTCATTCTTTCTCCCACTCTGGCTCCTGAGGTTACACACAGGGTGAGTTTAGGGGTCCTCAGGTGCTTGCCTTAAAATTACCTGGGACGTCATTTGTGTGTGTGTTTTTTTGTTGTCTACTACAGGTGCTCTCAATCAGCCCTATAGGAGCTTTACATTAAGAGATCAAAATTGCCAAGCTTTTGTGTTACCTAAGGATTTTGAATAGCAGAATTATAAGTTATAAGCCTGTCTAGCATTGGAAAAGGACAGGTGTTAGCTATTGTATTTAATTTCCCAAACGACCTTGATAGTTTTTGTCTTCTCATGGGGACTCACGTACTCAAAATTTCAAAAATTTCCATTATTTGCCTAATGGGCTTTTCCCTGATTGAGTATGTATAACTCTATCCCAGAATCCTCATATGTATATGATGCACACAACTTGCATAAACTGATATATGCAAAGAGCTTAGAACCAACCCTACCACACAGGCACTATGATACTGTTTTCTGTTATGATGTTTCACTCAACTCTTTTATCTGACATGAGAGATGGTGCTCTCATTTTAAAGGTAAGTAACTGAGGAAGTAATTTTCATAAATTAATATAACTAATAAATATCTGTTCTGTGGTTTAAATTTGCATTTAGAACTTCAAAGAGGGTACCATTTTTACTAGAATATTTTATCTGTCATTTAGAGGGGAAAATACTCTCATACTTTTAGCCTTATAACACTTTGGAATCAAGTATTCTCCTATAAATAATTTTATTTTGGTAGAGAAACACCACACTTTACAGGAGATATAAATTCCACAAAGATCAGTCCCAGTGAACAAAAACGCGTGCTTCTAAAAATATATGAAGAGAAAAAAATATTTAGGAACACAATTCTTTGTTGCAAACCTCCTCAATGAAAGCTTTGAATTTTGCTCATATGACTTCATTTTGAGCTATATTGATTCTTAAATAAAATATAACTCATAAGAAACTTTGATATATATCAGATTAAAGGCAGTAGAAAAGCTGTACAATCTAGTTTAGATAAACCTCATTATTGTTGAATTTTCAATGATTGACACAAGGAATATGAGAAGAATTTAAAAAATAAAACTTTGTGAAAGACACGGGCATCAAAAGATAAGCCCCAAAACAATGCTCTCTGCTTTTAAAGATCATCGCGTTAATAAAGCATTTGATAAAGATGGCTATTTGTTGCTATTTCAAAATTATTGCTAATAGAACTAAGCTTCATTTTACTTGGTAGGTTCATTGCATTCAGTATATATATATTTTTTCAGCAATTCTGCACTCACAGCAAACATCTTAAAATCCCATGTGTGAACAGTGTACAACCACAACGAGAACATAAAAAGATAAAATCAGGACTGTGCATGTAATGCAGCAAGATTAAATGTCCAGATGATGCCCAGGAAATGCAACACCTCCTGTCCGTTTCCCCTATGGTGCATTATCCAGACACCATTAGACAATGAGTGTTTAAAGATCCTCTTCCACAGTGAATTAGAAGGCCATTTAGGTTTTGACTAGTCATTATTTCCCAATATTATTGATAGCTACAGTGTAAAATAAGAAGAAAGGAGCAGAGAATTAGCATCCAGTGTTTTGATGGAGTGCCACAGAATGTTGCAAAATTAGAAGGCCTCAAGTGATGAGCAAATTACACATAAGAGCAGTAAGTGCGTGAAAGGTACTCCTGATATGATGCACATAATTCAAATGGTCCAACCCCCTCCTGTATCCTTCCACCTAATGTATGCAGATATGTAGTGTTTCAGCAAGGGAGAGATAGTGTTACAAATAATAATAAAATAAAACAAATGCAGTTCACATGTATTTATGGATTTATTGTGCAATGTGAAGTTTTTTTTTTAATCTTGTTGATCTTTCATGGATTAAAGCTAGTGATTGCGTATTTATTATCGGCCATGCTCTGGGACAGTTACCAGGATAATGGGGCTTCAATGGGGTCTTTGTTTTTGTTCAAAGATAATTTATTTGCTATTTTATTATTTAGTTCAGCAAATATTTGTCAAACCAGAAGAGTGGCCAAGTTTAAAGATACAGGTCTATATATCCAGATGGGTACTGAACATCTCCTGCAAAATATCCAGTAGGCAACTTGTAGTCAAAATCCAATGAATTCCTTATCTTCCCCTTTCCCCACTCACCAGCCTTCTCTCGTCTCCTCTCTGTTGATAATGAGCCTCACATTCTGCCCG
Source organism: Galagoides demidoff (assembly GCA_963574575.1). NCBI lineage: Eukaryota > Metazoa > Chordata > Mammalia > Primates > Galagidae > Galagoides > Galagoides demidoff. Next base: position 26,919 of record CAUYQV010047557.1, read on the forward strand.
ACCTCTGACGCTGACTCTTCATTTTTCCCTCCATCATTTCCGTGTACCCAGTTAGATACTACGCTCTATGGATGCCATCTTATAAACTGTAATTAAATAGTCTTCTTTCCCCTCATTCCATTGGTTGTTAATTCTGACTTCTTTGTTTCTCATTTCTTCACTGAATTACTACAGTTCATCTCTGTGCTTTCCGTTCAATCACTTTCCAGCAATTGTTATCCTAGCTCTTCAGCCTGCTCCTTCTCAACTAAAGCATACATTAGCCGACGTTTTTCTGCTCTGAATTCTTCAATGATTTCCAATTGCTTTAGAATAAAATCCTTATTATACAGGCTAACGGGTCATTTGAGAATGGTTCCTGCTACATTTGCCATTTTACATCTAATAATTTTATCATTTACATCCTTTTTCTTAATCACAGTGAAGCATTTGTTGTTGAAGATACACACAAGTTAATTTGAACCTTTAGCCTACGGGTTTATTCAAAGGAATACTTCTTACTCACTAGAGCGAACATACTTTATTTTTGCCTGACAGGTTTTTAGTTCCACTTTCGTACAGCAAGAACTAGAGTAACTCCCTTATCCTCATCAGATGAATGTGGAATGTTCGTAAACAAAATAAGGCCTCAGAGGTTTCCTCTTTGGGTATCCTCACCCTAAGTAAAGATAAATGGGGGTGAAAGGCAATTAGAGAGAGACACAGCTAAAAAGTGCTCTAAAAGTCACTGTTACTGAGAAGGTAATGCTTGACAAATCCTTTACTTCCCCCAATGATAGTGTCAATCAAGATAATTTTTATGCATCTATTGACACGATCACATTAAATTTTTCAACTTTATCTAGTAGTTTGGTGAATGATACTAATTTACCTTATATAGATAGTATTCATACTATATGATATAATAGAACCTTATATAATTTGCCTTACTCCTTTGAGCCACAGGCACCACCCCCAAAGGAATTTAAATTTTTTTGTTTGTTTCTTTGTTGCAGTTTGGCTGGGGTGGGTTTGAACCTGCCACCCTCCGTATATGGGGCTGGTGCCTTACTCACTGAGCCACAGGCACCACCAGATCAGACAGCTCTACAGCCAAATTTAACCAGACCTACAAGGAAGAATTGGGATCCATACTGAAACTGTTCCATACAATCAAGGAAATAATCCTCCTTAACTCATCCATAATAATTTACATGGTGAAATTATTAATTTGAAAACAGAAAAACAATACAGAAAATCAATGAAATTGAAAACCAGCTCTTGAGAAAAATGAGTAAGATTGATGTGACTCTAACCTAGAAAAAAAAGAAAGAAATGAGAAATTGCCAAATCAGATACAAAATACAGATATTCACTACTGATCCAATAGATTGTCCATGAAAAATGAAGGAATATAACAAATCTATACTCACAAATTTGCTAACTTAAAGTGAATTATTTCCTTGAAAAATAAAATCTACTAAAACCCAGAGAAAAAAAAATCATATAAAAATGCATTTATCTATTAGAGAAATAAATTAAAAAATTAATAACCTCCCAAAAAGAAAATATTACTCCCAGAGTTTTCCAGTAGTGAATTTTACCAAGCATTTAAGGGAGAAATAATACCAATTCTCCATAATCTACGATGGAAAACAGAAGCAGAAGAAACACTCCCCAAGTTGAACACTCCCAAACTCATTCTTTGACAAGGAATTTTTCTAATACCAAATACAGATGAAGACATTATAAGAAAGGAACTCCCAGGTAAAGATTGCTCATGAAAATAGATGAAACATGAGTATGTACACATATGCATATTAACAAACATATACGGCAATGTTTTTTTTTTGAGGGGGGCAGGGCTGAATTGGAACCCGCCACCTCTGGTATATGGGGCCAGCGCCCTACCCTTTTGAGCCACAGGCACCGCCCTATACTGCGATGTTTAAAATGAATAAAAAAGGTTGTGTACCATGATTACTAATCAGCTGTGATAAAGTCGTTTGTTATTGATGAAATAATATAAATACCAATTAATGGAATATGGTAAAGAGTCAAGAAATAAAACAACTCTATCCAAGTGACCTCTGATAAAGAAGCTAGGAGGATTCAATAGACAAGGGACAGTCTTTTCTACAAATAGCGATGGGACATTTGAACATCCGTGTAGAAAAAATGTAAATAAAACCAGACCTTTCTAGATATGGAAACTAACTCAAAGCAGATTACAAATCCAAATGTCAAATGCACAAACTATAGACATTTTTAGAAAAAAATTATAAGACTAAATATATTTGACCTTGGTAGGGCAATGAATTTTCAGATACAATATCAAACCACAATCCATAAAAGAAAATATTTATACGTTATGTTCTGATAAACTTTAAAAACATATTTGTTCTGGGGATAAAAGTGTTTGTTAGGCTAAAACAGTTGCCACAGACTGGGATAAAATATTTATAAATCATTGATCTAATACTGGACTTATATCCAAAACAGTCAAAGAAAGAAGAAAACAAATCCAATTTATATAACAGAACAAAAGGTTTGGATAGACGCCTCACTGAAGATGTACAGATGGGAAATAACCACGTTGGTACTCAATCGGATGTGTCATCAAGTAATTGTAAGTAAGTAAAATAATAGCGACATACCACTGCACACCTGTTAGAATGGCTAAAAGTTAAAAAAAGAAACATGACAATATCAATTGCTGATCAAGATGAGGAGCAACGTGAATTCCCATTCATTGTAAGAGGAAATGTAAAATGGCATAGACAGTTTGGGAATCAGTGTGAAAGTTTCTTTAAAAGCTACAAAGAACGCTCTGTGAGAGTCAGCAATCACACTCCAAGGTATTTGCTCTACGGATGTGAAAATTATGTCCATGCAAACACTTGCACACACATATTATAGCCATCTTAGTCATAATCTCTGCATGCCCTTCAGTAGTGTCCTTCAGCTGTGATACATGCATAGAACACAGCATCATTCCACACTGAAAGGACACGGGCTACCAAGCGCGGGAAAGGCGTGGGTGGTTCTCAATGCGTATTGCCAAGTGAAAGAGGCGAGGGTGAGGCAACCGCATGCTACGTGATCTCCGCGTTCACACACATGGCAGGTGGCCGCAGTGAATGGAATAGTGTCTGCCGGGTGTTCAGAGGTGAAGGTGAGGGTGGAATAGGTAGAAGCACAGAGGAATCCTTAGGGTTGTGAAACTCTTCCATATGATACTGTGTAGTGGACTCATGACACATGCATTTGTCATAACACGTGGAATTTTTTTTTTTTTTAATTTTGAGACAGAGTCCTGTTTTGTCATCCTTGGTAGAGTGCCATGGCATCACAGCTCACAGCAGCCTCCAGCTCTTGGGCTTGGGTGATTCTCTTTCCCCAGCCTCCCCAGTAGCTGGGACTACAGGCGCCTGCCACAATACCTGGCTATTTTTTTGTTGTTGTTGCAGTTTGGCCAGGGTCAGGTTTGAACCTGTCATTCTCAGTATATGGGGCTGGTACCCTACTCACTGAGCTACAGGTGCCACCCTGCACATGGAATTTAATATACCTCAATGCATCAAATACAGGAAAACCTCTGTAAGCTGGCTGCCCAAGGGCCTGTGACAAACATACAGAGGTGGTCAGCATCAGGAACTAGGCCTACTGTACTGATAAGTACATGTGGTGCATGTGTTGTCTATAAAATAAGGTCAACCTAAGGAGGTGGTCAGTGCAGGGAGGTGGCCAACTACAGAGGTTCTGCTGTATTCCCTTTGAAGCTTACAGCCTGTGAAGAGGGGGCAGATAAACATCTGTAAGCATGGTGATAGAAAAATGTATAACACACATAAGGCTACACAAAGGAATTTGCAAATAATTTACTATGATAGGTATTAAAAAGGAGATAAGAAAAGGCTACCAAGAAAGACTAATTTCTATCAGGTAGAAAAACCACTGCAGGTTATTTTGTCTGTTTCTATTAACTCTGCCACAAAAGCTATTTCAAAAAATATTTCTCATCCAGCGGAAAACCAAAAAATAAAAACAAGCAAAGCCCCAGAAAAACAAAAATTTAATTTAGATTTCAGTCATAGGCAGTGCAGTCTGTACAGACCTACGTGTGCCAAGGCTTAAATCAAGTGAAATGCCTGTCTCTTTCATGAGCAGTCAGGAAGAAGGCAGCCACCCGTCAGTTTGTTGGTCCTGCCCCATGAGGTATTCAGCATAGCCTGTTCTCCAGTTCCTGACTCAGCAACCACAGCTGGAGTATTTTTCTCCTGATTAAACACTGCCTATCACTTAGGGTCTGGAACACATTATCCACATTCAGGTGGTGGATTGGAAGAATAAGTCCAGGGAAACAAAAGTGGGACGAGAGTTTGCTGTCTTAGAGGGAAGGAAATTGACATGTAACATTTCACACATATCTATTTTTGAAATACCTGTGAATAAAGTTGGGGAATGAGACCTATGTTCTGAGAAATTGTATGTCCAGCTTAAAAAAAATGGGAAAGGAAAAAACAGACATATCATTAACTTCATGTTCCTTCTTACATAGTAAGAAGGTTCATTTGAAATATCCTGGTGGGTAAGGCTATGTGAAAGGTAAAATCATTTCAAGGATATTAAGAGGGGATGAAATGATGAAAATATTTCATTGCAGAGCAAATAAGGAAATTAAAAAAAAACAACAACTAAAACTATAGCCTCATTTGCAGGTGGAAGAGGAAAAACTCTACAAAAGATAAAACCATTCATCAAAACTTACCAAGAATACATATTCTTTGCAATGCACCTGTTTGAATTTCATTTCTCCTTACTATTTTTTCCTGATGCAATCTTCCTGTTCATTGCAGTTAGAAATGTGATGTTTTCTCATCTTGTTCTTCTAGTTCCAAAATTTGGTTCCCACTAGGAGTGAATTGTGCATATCTACATGTTGAGATTTAGGCAGAACATCAAGAAAAAGCAATTGCCATTTCAATTTATTAAGTTATTTCAAACATATTTGGTACACCTTTGTCAAGAAAATTTGAGTTTTACAACTGGAATCTTCCAACTCACATATTTACCTTTAGTTCATTCTTTACTAAGAAGAAACATACTGGGGAACTACAATGTAATATTTAGTTTTGGGTGGTTAAAAAGAAGAAAATTTCCTTTTATTAATTTTTATTTTCCAGACATTATAATAAAATGGTATTTTCATATAAGATAAAATGATTTTATATTTCTTGTTAAAATTCTCATTAAATTATGATATGGATAGTTAACATTTATATTTCTAAGGATATCATTTATAAAACTATCCATGTATATGGAAAAAAAGCTTGTATTAGGAAGGAATTACATACGTATGTAATCATACATTAAAAGAGAAGTGAACTAATAAAGATACAGAGAATTTCTAAGGGTCTTAATAAAAATAAAGACAATTAACTTTCTCCCTAGAAAAAACATTGTCTACTCAAATGGCTCTTGATTGAACACACTTCTTAGTCATTAACTTGGGAAGAAGGAAGGGAGTGGTGGATTTTCTTTAAGGGATTATTTTTTCTTTTTAATTTTTTTAATTTCAGACTGTGAGGATATAAATAATTAGAGTGTATAAAAATTACAATGTTTGCATTTTTTAGAAAGTCCCTGTTATAGGTATGGCATATACCCTTACATTGTGCCCGTTAAGAGGGAGTGCACCCACCCCATTTCCTCATTCCCTTCCCCATCTTTTCTTCCCCCACCCCCAACTTGAATTGACTTATATTTTCTCTTGTGTGGGCACGTATTAGATCATCTGCTGGCTTTCATATTAGTCATTGGATGCTTGCTTTACCATTCCTGTGATGCTTTACTAAGAAGAATGTGTTTCATGTCTATCCAGGTTAATACAAAAGATGTAAAGTCTCCAGCCTTTTTCGTGGCTGAATAGTTTTCCATGGTATACGTATACCACAGCTTGTTAATCCACTCCTGGGTTGATGGGCACTAGAATGATGCCATTTCTTGGCGATTGTAAATTGAGCTGCGATAAACAATCTAGTGCAAATGTCCTTATAATAAAATGATTTTTTTCTTCCGAGTTGATGCCTAGTAGTGGGATTGTGGGGTCAAATGGAAGGTCTATTTTGAGTTTTCTGAGGATGCGCCATACTTCTTTCCAAAGAGGCTGTATTAGTTTGCAGTCCCACCAGCAGTGTACAAGTGTTCCCTTCTCTCCACATCCATGCCAACATCTGTAGCTTTGGGACTTTGTTATGTGGGTCATTCTCATCGGAGTTAGGTGATATCTCAGGGTGGTTTTGATTTGCATTTCTCAGATAATTTTTGAAAAACACTCATTCTTTGTAGATATTTAAATATTTACTTATTTTTGATTGTTCATGTTTCTGGGATACACAGGATATTTCAGTACACGTATACAATGTGTGATGATCCAATCAGTGTAACCAGCACATCCACCACCTCAAACATCTATCATTTCCTTTTAGAGGGAAGATTCAAAATCCTCTTTGCTATTTGAAATTATAAAATAAATTTTAAGTATTGTGACCCTACAGTGCTATAGAACACTGAAAGTTATTCCTCCAATCTAGCTATAATTTCGTATCCCTTAACCAACCTCTTCTTATGCTACTCTCTCCCCTTCTGTTCTCAGACTCTAATGGCCACAATTCTACTCTCCATATCTATGATTGTGAAACTTTTTTAACTTCAGACTATGAGCAAAAATATACAATATTTATCTTTCCGTGCCTGACTTATTTCACTTACCATAATGTCCTCCAGCCTCATTGATGTTGTTGTGAAGGACAAAATTACATTCTTTTTTATAACTGAGTAGTATTCCATGGGGGTGTGTGTGTGTGTATATTTTACATTTTCTTTATCCGTTTGCCTGTAGATCAGCACTTAGGTTGATTTCATACCTTGGCCATTGTGAATAGTGCTGCACTAAGCATTGGGGTGCAAATATCTTTCTTTTTTTTTTTTTTTGAGATGGAGCCTCAAGCTATCCCCCCTGGGTAGAGTGCCATGGCATCACAGCTCATAGCAACCTCCAACTCCTGGGCTCAAGCAAGTCTCCTGCCTCCGCCTCCCAAGTAGCTGGGACCACAGGCGCCTGCCACAACGCCAGGCCATTTTTTGGTTGCAGCCATCATTGTTGTTTGGCGGGCCCGGGCTGGGGATTAGAACCCGCTACCTTAGGTGTACGTGGCT
>CAUYQV010047559.1:0-45842 GCA_963574575.1 Galagoides demidoff
ATCCCTGGATTATCACATTGTCTTACACGTCCCACGGGCAGTTAGCTTCCAGAGCACAAGAAGCATATTAGCAGCTGTCAGAACACCAGCACAATTATCAGATTTACTAGTCCCTAGGGAAAGATGGAGCAAAGGCTTCATAAAAGAAACATGGAAGTACTAAGGTTTTATTGGTGGGCCGAAGAGTTTGCTAATGATTGGAAATATTTAAAAATTAGTTTCCATAGAATCAGAACGTTTTAAAACAATAACTGAGAAAATGACATGAAGGCTGCGTTGATCAATTTGATGGAAGTATTTCGGATTGCATGTGAAAACCCCACACTGTACCCCAGAAGTGCATTAATGTACATAGTTACCATTCAATAAAAAAAAGAATATAAGCTCTCCTCTGTGAGGGCCAGGCTTTTTGCATATTTCACTGATTGTTCTCTCTCCCAGTGTTATGTTTGGTACACAGTAGGTGATCAGTAAGTATTTGTTTTAGAATCCTCTGTGCTGGGCATAAAACCTGTTCCTCAAGAAGCCCGTGGTTTAGTTGGTACAAAGATATGCAATAGGCAGATATAATAGATGAAAATAATTAGCATAATTAAGATATAAAAGCTAATAATAGCTCTAACACTACTAGCATTTACCATATGCCAGATAGAAATCCACGTGCCTTACTGCCATGGTCTGGATGTTTGTATTCCTCCGAAATGCATACCTTGAAGTTCTAACACTCAAGGTGATGATGTAATGAAGTAGAACCTTTAAGAGATAGGTCCTATTTATGGCTAGAGCCCTCATAAAAAGGATTGGTGGCCTTAGAGAAGAGGCCCAAAGAATTCTTTTGCCCCTTTCAACTTGTGAGGACAGAGCTGCAAGATGTGGTCTGTGAACCAGAAAGTGGGCCCTCACCAGACGCCAATTCTCCTGGCACCATGATCTTGGACTTTCCAGTTTCCTCGTGAACTGTGAGAAATAAATGTTTGTTGTTTCTAAGCCTCCCCATATATAGTATTTTTGTTACAGCAGCTGCCCAAATAGACTGTCACGTGTATTAATTCACCTAATCGGCTCAGCGCCTGTGGCTCAAGCAGCTAAGGTGCCAGCCACGTATACCTGAGCTGGTGGGTTTGAATCCAGTCCATGCCCATCAAACAACAATGACAGCTGTAATCAAAAAAAAAAAAAAATAGCCGGGCATTGTGGCGGGCGCCTGTAATCCCAGCTGCTTGGGAGGTAGAGGCAGGAGGCTCACTTGAGCCCAGGAGTTGGATGTTGCTATGAGCTGTGATGCCATGGCACTCTACCCAGGGCAACAGCTTGAGGCTCTGTCTCAAAAAAAAATAATAATAATAATTCACCTAATCTACATAACAACTCTATGATGTGGGCATTGTCATCATTCCCATTTTTACAGGCACAGGGAGATAAAGTGACTTGCCCAAAATCACAGCTGGGAAGTGGAGAGCAAGATCTGAATCCAGGCAGTCTGCCCCCAGGGTCCCTGCAATAAATTCACACACTGCAGGCACAAGCCAAAGAATCAGTCTGAGGACGGCTTCCCAGGTGAAAACAAAGCGTAGAAATAAGGGGGAAATGTATATGAAACCCCTTCCATTTGCAACACATTGGTAGTTCTCAAACTTAGAATGCCTCAGAATCCTCTGGGAAGAGTCAGAATTTCAGGGCTGAAATCCAATAAGATTAGAGTGAGACCCATAATATTTTTAGCAAGTGCCCCAAGGGATGCTGGCCACCTCTGACCATATCTTTAAAATATTGCAATAGCTCTATTCTCCAAAGAACCCTTTGGCTCAGATTCTGTATTCTCTTTTCAGGCTTGGTTCTATGTCTGCTAAGAATCATTTGACTGTGCAGTGCTGGTGTGCTGTTCAGGGCATCTGCAGCTCTAGAGGTTCCTGGGGTGACAGGCATCACAACCCTTACCCAGGACAGTGATCTCTGGGATTTTTGTCTGTTTCCTCTTGAGGGCAGGGGCTGGACTGTGCTCTGTTTGACATGCCCAGCTCTTAATTCTGTTAGGAAATGTCTTCAAACTGAACTGATGGATTGCATGAATCAGGCTTGTGCTCCAGACACACCAGCCCTGCCCTTAAGAAGCTCACTGTTAGGCGATAGACACAAATTATCTAAATGAAAAACTGCAGGATCAGAGGATAGACAGCCATAATGACCTAAATATTAGCAGCATAAGTGCACAGGGAACCAACAAACAATGCTGCACAGGTGGACATACAACATGGAAGCCCACGTTCGGAGATGGGGACCTATTACCGGCTGAATCGTGTCCTCCCCAAAATTTGTTCAAATTACCCTCCCATACCTCAGCATGTGACCATACTTGAAGAAAGGGTTTTTAGGGGTTAATTAAGTTAAAAAGAGATCATTAGGCTAGGCCTTAATGACTGGTACCTTTACAAGAAGAGAAAATTAGGCCAGACTCCATGGCTCCTGTCTATAATCCTAGTACTTTAGAAGGCTGAGACAGGTGGATTTCTTGAGGCCAGGAATTTGAGAACAGCCCTCAGCAAGACCAAGCGTCTATATTTACAAAAAAAAGAAAGAATATGACAAGGGTACAAGTCAAATCTGTGAAATGTATAACAGATGATTTGGCACAATAATTGAGTAAAAGAGGTGAAAGCTATGCTGATTGGTTTAATGTAACCACGTTAGATTGTATTAAAAAAATTTAGCACATTGTACCACACATATGCATGAATATATTCATGATTTATGTGTATCTGACTTAATAAATTAAAAAAGGAAAAGGAAGGAAGGAAGGAAAAAGAGAAAGAAAGAAAGAAAGAAAGAAAGAAAGAAAGAAAGAAAGAAAGAAAGAAAGAAAGAAAAAAAGAAAGAAAGAAAGAAACAAACAAACAAAAGAAAGAAAGAAAGAAATTAGCTAGGTGTGGTGGCACACGCCTATAGTCTCAGCTACATAGGAGGATGAAGCAGGAGAGTTGCTTAAACCCAGGAGTTTGATGCTGCTGTGAGCTGTGATGATTCCACTGTACTCCAGCCTGTATGACAGAGTGAGACCCTGTCTCAAAACATAAAATATAATACATGGTGGTTCACATCTGGGAGGCCAAGGCAGGAAGAGCACTTGAGCTTAGGAGTTCAAGACTAGCCTGAGCAAGAGCTAGACCCCATCTATACTAAAAATAGAAAAAATTATCTGGGCATTGTGGCAGGCACCTGTATTCCCTGCTACTTGGGAGGCTGAGGCAGGTGGATCCCTTGAGTCCATGAGATTGAGGTTGCTGTGAATTATGATGATGCCATGGCACTCTACCAGGGCAACACTGTGAGACTCAGTCTCAAAATAAATAAATAAAAATAGAAAATTACAACACAGACACATACACAGGAAAGAGCACATGAGGACCCAGAGAGAAGTTGGGCCAACTGCAAGCTAAAGAGAGAGGCCCCCAGAAGAAATCAATCCTGCCCATACCTTGAGAGAAAATATATTTCTATTGTTCTACGTACCAGTTTCTGGAACTTAGTTATGGCTGCTCTAAGAAACGAATCCAAGAGCAGACTATGAAAATTCACTAAACCAAACTACAGAAATTAATTTGTATTTTTTAAACTGTTGGAAGCCCACAGCGGTGTCTAAGCATCAGTGTGACAAATTAGCAGCTCTGGCTCTGTGATATATTTGATAATATAATGCGGAAACAGTGGTAGCACCGAGCAGAGAATAGAGAGCTAAGGTAGGTCAGCAGGAATGTGAAACAGAGTCTATCAAAGACCTATTTGCGGGCAGTAGTAACGAGATGCGGAGGAGAGGAGGTGTAGAGGTGTAGTAGAAGAGTGGCCTGGGAAGTGAGGGCCCTGAAAGATGGGTGGGGAGTGTTTAAAGAGGGTAATCCGCTGAGTCTACGGTAAGTTAAGTCTGAGACAACCGGACACCTGGAGGAGTGGAAATAAGATTCCGCACCAAGCGCCGGATGGAGGATTCTGTTTCCCTGGGTGCTTGTGAAGGGAGGTGGGGGAGGATGAGATCACGGTGGAGGCACCAGAGACCCCGGGCGAATCCATGGGATCCCCATGATGCGGGCTGGGGATGCAAGATTGAAAGAACATCCCCAAAGCAGCAAAATCAGGGAGAGGAGGGCCGCCAAATGCAAAGCAAGTCGGCCTCAGTGTCATGGTGGGTAGTGTTCAAACGAAGATTCCTTTGCCCGTGCTGGAGACCTCAGCCCAGGCTGAACTTCATTAATTCACACCACCCCACAGCACGGTTCTCTCTCCTCTCTCTCCACTTTGGTAAATCGAGGCAGAAGCGGCTGGCGGTTAACGCGCCCTCGAGGTGGGGAGAGACAGTCTGTCCCTGCGGGCGGGTCGCCACTCCCTTCCTCCCGGGCCTTCCCCCGAATGGAACGCGGGCTCCGGCTCCACTTGGGACGCGGGCCCGGGCGCAGCCAGGCGGGCGCGCCGGCCGCGGGGGCAGCTCCCTCGCGCCGCCCCCGGCAGCGCGCCGGGGCCGCCAGGCGAGGCGAGGCGAGGGGCGGGCTGGGGGAGGCGGGCCGAGGGGGCGGGCGCCGGCCGCGGGGCGGCGGGGCGGCCGGGGGCGGGGAGCGGGCGGCGGGCCCCGGGAAGGAGAGAACATGGCTCCTGGGGCCGACAGCGCCGAGCGCGGCGGGGCGCGCCCGCACGCCGGCCGCCACTGACCGCGATGGTGCACTCGAGCCGCGTGCAGCCGCAGCCGCCCGGGGACGCCCCGCGGCCGGCCGCGTCCCGAGCGCAGGGCCCCGGCCGGCTGATGGCGGGCGGCGGGGCCTTGGGCGCCGGGCTGGCCGCCGCGGGCGGCCTCCGCGAGCAGAGGGGCCTGGAGATCGAGATGGAGCGTATCCGGCAGGCGGCCGCGCGCGACCCCCCGGCCGGGGCCTCGGCCTCCCCTTCGCCTCCGCTCTCGTCGTGCTCCAGGCAGGCGTGGAGCCGGGACAACCCGGGCTTCGAGGCCGAGGAGGAGGAGGAGGAAGAAGAGGTGGAAGGAGAAGAAGGGGGAATGGTGGTGGAGATGGACGTGGAGTGGCGCCCGGGCAGCCGGAGATCGGCTGCGTCCTCGGGCGTGAGCTCCGCGGGCGCGCGGGGCCTGGGAGGCTACCACGGCGCGGGCCACCCGGGCGGGAGGAGGCGCCGGCGAGAGGACCAGGACCCGCCGTGCACCGGCCCGGCCGGCGGCGGGGACCCGCTGCGTCGCCACCTCCCCCTGGACGGACAGCCGCCCCGAGTGGCGTGGGCCGAGAGGCTGGTTCGCGGGCTGCGAGGTAAGAGCGCGATGCGCAGCGGCTGATGCCCAAACCAGACCTGGGGCACCGGCCGAGCCCTCCCCCTCCGCGGCCGCTGCCCGGGGCCCCACCTCGCACCCGCCTCCCTGGGAAGCGCCGGTCCCCACCTCCGCTCACCCCTCTCGTTTCCGGTACCCAGCGCGGAATTTCTTTGCGCCCTTGGTGCTGATTGATTGGATACCCCCCTCTTTAGGATGTGTCCACATACTACTGTTTACTTATGAAAATGAATGAGTTAAGAGTGAAAGGGGACATCTAGGTTGGTGTTTTTCCTTGTGGGAGCGAAATGAATGTCACTTTTCATATAACTGATGGTGGTTGCAACTATGTATTTGTGACATTTTGCTAATGTCACAAAATCACAACAAAAACGTTATGCTGTCCTCCATGGTCTGGTCTTGAAGCTCCATTGCCCCCTCGTCTGGGTTTGAAGTGGGCAGCCGTCCAGTACGGTGTTACCCAAATTATGGGAGGGTGGCCGTTAGGCGTTACTGATGACTTGTTTGGTGATGTTGTCTGTGGTTGTCAGGGGTAGGGGACCTGTTGAGAACACCACAAATAGAATAAATTTAGTTACTTGGTGTTTTCTAATTCTAGACATTTTTTCTAAAACAGCTGCAAAAAAAAAGATTACATTGTTTGCAAAAACCTGGGAAGTATGTTTTTAAAGAGCTAAATTAATGCTCTTTGAAATTCCAACGAAACGATGAAGTCACGGAATACCAGCTGATAAGTGTGTCAGAGTTTCACCCTCTCGTTTCAAAAGCCAAGGGAGGAATTTTCAAATTTCTCAGACCACCTTGAGAACACCACTAAGAGAACACCTTGAGCCTGTCGGTACAAAATGTTGTCAGCACTTACAAAAGTGTTGCATTTGCTCTTACCCTCTAAATTATTTTAATCTCTGTTTTTAAGAGTTTCCATTCTCAATTTTTTTTTTTTTGAATTTCCCCTGCCCTTCCCTTTTTGCCAGTGTTTAAAATCTTATCCAGAAATTATCTGGGTTTTGTTATAGCACCTTAAGATTAAGAAGAAGACCCAGTCAGGCCTACCCTCAAATTCCAGTTCCAGCATTCATGGATTGGCCTGAAAGACGCTGAACAATTTAATGTCTCAGGTGACATTAGAGTTTTGCATCTATTAAAAAAGAAAAGAGATAATCGGAATACCTAGGTTTTTTATTTCAAAATGTTTTTGTCACATAGATACCTTGTGTAATGCTTAAGTCGGGACTCTTGGTGTGTCCATCACCAGAATAGTGTCCATTGTACCCACTCGGTAAGTTTGTGCCCGGTGCCTACCTTCTCTCCCTCCCCCTTCTTGGTTTTCAGTATCCGTTATACTCTTTGTCCCTGTGTAAACCCGTCATTTAGCTACCACTTATTAGGGAGAATACACGGTGTTTGGTTTTCCGTTACTAAGATACTTACTTAGGATAATGGTCTCCAGTGCCATCCAGGTGATCCAGTGGACGTTTCATTCCTCATGGCTGAGTGGCGCTCTGGGGAATCTGTATGCCACATTTCCCTTACCCACTCCTGGACTGAAGGCCACTTAGTTCAGTCCCACATCTTTGAGACAATGAATTGGAAGTCAGTAAACATTCAGGTGCAGGTATGTTTTTGACAAAATGACTTATTTTTCTTTGGGCATCTTTTGACTTGTGGTCAAAGATGCTACTAGCTGGGTGTATTGGCTCACACCTGTAATCCCAGCACTTTGGGAGGCCAAGGCGGGGAACTCACTGGAGGTCAGGGGTTTGAGGACATCTACAAAAAGATTTAAAAATTAGCCAGACATGGTGGGGACACCTATAGTTCCAACTACTCGCAAGGCTAAAAACAGGAGGATCACCCAGCCTGTGTGTTCAAGGCTGCAGTGAGCTATGATGATGACACTGCACCCCATCCTGGCAACAAAGTGAGACCCTCGTTTCTAAATCAATTAAGGTTGCTACTAGATGTCCTGCGATGCACAGACACCCCCTCTCCACATATACTACAAAGCATTATCTGAACCAAATGTCAGGAGTGTGCAGGTTGAGAACCACTGCCCTAGACTGTTAAATAATAAGTAATAACGGATTGCTCACTGTATACCAGGCACGGTGTCAACCTCCTTATGTCTACGGGTTCACTTTATCCTCACCACAACCTCTGAGGAAGAACTCTGATCATCACTTTTTCTGATGAGGGAGCTAAAGCTTCTAGGTGTTAAATTACTTGCCCAGGGCCACGACTATTAAATGCTTTAATCCGGACTTAATTTCAGGCTGTCTGTGCCCAGAACCCTTACCCACCCACGATGCTATATACCTGTAGTGCCCAAACCTAACTTTAACCAGCAATTTTTCATATTCTTAGTTTGTAAACGTTTATTCATCGGGACTTTCAGGATAAATCATATCACCACAGTCCCATGTATCCAGAGTTCTAATTGATCTCTGTAGTGGGAGAGCTTTCCTTTTTTAAATAATCATGGTAAAATATATGTAACATAAAATTGACCATTTTAAGTTTATAATTTAGGGGCTTCAAGTATCTTCACTATTTTATATCAATGTCCTTAACTTTTTATGATTTACTTCCAGAACTTTTTCATCACCCCAAATGGAAACTCTGTGTTCATTAAACAATAACTCCCCACTTCCCCATTCCCCCCTCACCCCAGCCCCGCTATTCTACGTTCTGTCTCTATGAATTTCCCCGTTCTAGGT
Organism: Galagoides demidoff; assembly: GCA_963574575.1. Classification (NCBI taxonomy): domain Eukaryota; kingdom Metazoa; phylum Chordata; class Mammalia; order Primates; family Galagidae; genus Galagoides; species Galagoides demidoff. The sequence continues at coordinate 8,032 of CAUYQV010047559.1, forward strand.
ACCTGACAAAAGTGAAGTCAGATTATGCTGGCCCATTTGTGTCTGGCTCATTCACTTACCATAACTTTTCAGGTTTCTCCATGTCGTGGCAGGCATCCGAAGTTCACTTCTTTTTATGACCGGGTGGTGTTCCACTGTGTATACTCATACGTGTCACGTTTTGTTTATCCATCAGTTCATGGACATGTGGGTTCTTTCCCATCTTTTGTCTACTGCAACTTTCCCTTTCTTTGAAATACAAACTTTTGTCCATCACTTCCTCCTTTTTCCTTTTTTATTTGCATCATAATTTTGAACAAACCAGTAGTGTTTTTATTGTGTGTTTTTTTTTTTTTTTTGAGGGAGACTTGCTACCTTGTGGGGTTTATAGTAAGGTTATGTTAGTAACAATTCATGCCATCAACAAACATTTTTTGAGAATCTCCTTCGTGATAGATACTAAGGACAGAGGGATGAATAACACAAGGCCCCACCCGTAAGGAGCTCAGAGGTTAGTGGGGGAAAGGGAGGTGTGTGTAAGTAATTACAATGCCAGTCCCAGGAATGGGGGGGGCCCAAAGAAGAGAAGATGATCTCTACCTGAAGAGGTCAGAGAAGGCCTCCAGAGGGAGTGAAACTTGGGCTGCATCTTTAAGAATGAGGGGGGAATTCAAGGAGGGAGAAATAACAGGAGCAATACCAAACAGCCCTGCAAGCCAATGCGAGAATCGTACTTGGTCCTGAAGGCACCTGGAGCCGGTGGGCACTTCCAGCAGGGGTCCAGTATGATCACATGTCAGTCTGAACAGGACTCTTGCAAGAATGTGGAGGATGATAGGCCGAGGTGGAAAGTGCTGGTGGCTGAGAGACCAGATCAGGAGAGGGCCAACGGAGAGTGGCCGAGGTGACGAGGGCTGCAGCCAGGCACAAGAGCTAGGAAGGGAGTAAGGTGAAGAGGGGCAGAAACCATCTGCATTGTGGTGGAGGAATCAGAGGAGGGCTATTCGGGAAGAACTCCACATTTCTGACTTGGCACTATTAACCCAAACCAGCAAATAGGATTCTAAAGAAAGAAAAAGAAAAAAATTTTGGAGGCATGCAAGTGTGAGCTGTGTACTTGCAGGTGGGACCGACAATTAGCTGTAGCATATATTGTCTATACCAGAGGAGAAGGGTGACCAAGAATTCAAAAGTCAATGTCATGGAAGGTAGTGACTGGTCATTCTATAGACCATAGTTATAAAAATGCACCTCCCTTTATTAGAGTCCCCCTGCAATTCAGATGAATATTAGGAAGGATCATATTCATAGTTCCAAACAAGGCCCACATGTGTTTTAGTGCAAAAGGAGTATTCTCTTATAGAAATGCTATAACACCTATTCACAAGAAATGGATTTAAGTCTTTATTTACATTGTTCTGAAATCCGGAACCTAGATGCCAGAAAGGACATTTTACAGATTTGGGCTTGTTTCTGAAGTTACAGACAGGCCTCTTCCAAGCACTCTATAAGTGCTTTATACAAAGTATTTCTAATTCTTTGGACAATCCGACAAAGAGGTGTTCTTACCCCATTTTCAGATGAGGAAATAGAAGCTCATGACATTAGGTAAGATCTCACAGCCCATAAGTGGTTAAGCCTTCTGTTGAATATAATTTGACTCCAAAGTCCTATATTGTACCATATCATGATCAATAAGCCACAGGAGGTGAGGTGTGTTTCAGATGGGGCACGGTTAGTGTGAAGCAGAAGATCCACACTGATCCTTCTGACCATGGAACCAAAATATTTACAGATGAAATGATAACAATAGCTGGGATCAGTTTCCAGATAATTGGGGAGGATTTAGATGAATCAAGATTGGCTTTGAGTTGATAGTTGTTGGGGGCTGGGAGATTGATCCATGAGAGTTCATCATATCATTTCCTCTTTGTGGTATTTCTGATAGTTTCCAAAACTAAAAGTTCTTGATAGCATTTAGATGTTTAGGGGAAATGGGATTTTTATTTATATTTGGGATGTCTTTTGTGTTTGGGGTTACCCATCGCACAGTTCGCCTATATTGTGTGTGTATTAAGCAGTAACATTGTGTGTTTAGATGGCGTGCTCTGGATTTGCATTCTGCCATTAGCTAAGCACCCTCTGACAGAAAGTTGGGTAATTGTCCAGTGTCCCCCATATTCCATGTTCTCCCTAACCGCTGGAGACATGGGTTGCATTGAACATGAGTTCCTGGAATGCTAGAAGGTCCTCCCACCACAACTGGGACAACTGTGGGGAAAGGCAACAGTTGATTTTGAAGAAGGCCACTATTTTGGACATGAGCTTAATCATTCTTACCCTATTACCTCTGCCAAACGTGGGAAGTAGTTGGCTACAAAACAGTTGTTTTCTTCTTTATGGACGGAGCCATGTCTTACCCATCAGGATGTAAAGAGGTCCCTATACTCTTAAGATCAGGCTTACATACTCATACATACCCAGTGGAACAATGGAAGGAAATTTTTAAACCAATAAGTGTTTGAGGAAGTAGGTAGAGTAATTTAGAAAAAGTAAATACAGGGTGGTACCTGTGGCTCAAAGGAGTAGGGCATCAGCCCCATATGCCAGAGGTGGCGGGTTTAAACCCAGCCCCGGCCAAAAACTGCAAAGAAAAAAAATAAATAAATACGTAAAAGTATATAAAAATGTAAATAAGGGGCCTTTTGTATTTGAAATGTTTTATTCAAGAGCTAGAATTAAATTGCCGTAGTTCACTGAAAGTTTAGTTTGACTAAAACTTGATTTTTTTTCTATTTATAGACCAAGCAATGCCATTTATAAATATTAACAATCCCGACTGTTCCTTAGTGCATACTTGTTTATAAATCATGGGAAAGAATGAAATCACTGACTAAGTGAGCCAGAGCAACAGTCTTCCCTGGTAGTAAATAGACGAGCAGTTTCTACTGACATGTACATTGTGGGCCTGGCCTCCAAAAGAAATCTACCCAGAGCAATAGTGTGGTCGTGTCCAGGGCTATTGAGCCTAATCTTTGGCTGCCTGTGTGTTATTCTGAGTTGTAATTTTCCATGTCATCTAAATTTATAATAATTCTTTAATATGATAGAGTTTCAGGGAACAAACATTCTGCTTGCTGCATTTCTTTTGAGTGAGTAATTCCCTGACAACTACCAGATCTTGGCAGCAGCAAACCTGGTCGTTAGTTTTGCTCCACTCTCCGCATGGTGAAACCTGGGATGCTTAGCACAGTGTCTCTCAAGTCCAAGGCTGATTTTCCTAAAAGAAATTTGGGAGAAAAGTAAATGAAATACATTTAGGAGTAGAACTAATATATTATTAGGAGACTTTAAAAATACGTAGACGCTAGTAATGAACTCATTTCTTCAAAATGAAACACCATATGTACTATTTTTTCCTTTTCTCTGTGTGGCTCAATTGTGGCTTACGTGGTTGTGTGAGTTTCCATCATTGAGGGAGTTAAAGTCTGTGGAATAAAAGCGTGAGGTGCTGTAACGTGGCCAGGTTGGTTTCCATTAGCAGCCAATCCAATCTAACTGAAAATATTGAGAAGTTTGTCTTCTTTGGAAAGCCTTCAGGTTCTTCCAAGTAACCGGTAATGTGACTTTACCACACTGTTCATTAACAGAGGTTTGGATGGCCACCATGTCTGTTTGCTGGCTGAGTCCAAAACCACGGTCTCTCTCCAGCAGGCTCGTGGAGGGTTACGTCATCCTCATTTAGCCAGCCCAACGCTTTTCCCATCTGCTAAAATACAGAACACAGTCGATGATTCTACTCTTTCTGCAAAGAGTTGTTGCTTTTAATCATCATATGTGAATTGGCATTTTAAAAACCTGTGGATCTAAGCAAGCTTAGGGTAATGGAATTTCTCAAAAGATAGTTTCTGCTCTTAGAGAGCTGAGCCTTTATGCTCATATATTAGAAGCATGATAGATGTCTTCATATTGAAATGATGTTCTTTTCATCAGGGGCAATGTAAGAGGAATCTTTTGCAATATCCCCTAGTACTAAATTCAAGTGGGTTTAGTAGTTGGGTGATCACCAGGTTATATCCAGCCCTCAGTAGGAAGAACTGATGAGTTATGCACAATTTCTGTAACTCCTCTGTTAGTCCGCCCTCATTTCCTGTTCTCTTTCTAAACCTTTACTAAGATATTTGCTAAGAGACCTGGGAGTTTATAAAACGATTGGATGGTTGCCTTGCGGTCTGTACTTTGTGGGGGACAGTAGAGTCTAATATGTTCTTAACTAAAAGGTAGTCCTGCTAATTCAGTTTCTCAGATGCATTCAGAATGTGCTAAATTTTTTTTTTTAAAAGAATCTTCCTTACGGTTTACACTATTCTTTTTTCTCCCCTTTTGTCAGTCAGGAGATTCCTTAAATAAAATGATATCTTTTTTTTTTCATTATTATTTTAAAGGTCTCTGGGGAACAAGACTCATGGAAGAAAGCAGCACGACCCGGGAGAAATACCTAAAAAGTGTCTTACGGGAACTGGTCACTTACCTCCTGTTCCTCATAGTCTTGTGCATCTGTGAGTAGAACATTTTCTTTCACTAACGGAAAAGTTTTGAAAATGTTTTGCCTATCAAAATCGTAGTTCAAAGGAATTATGCTCCAGAAGGGTCAATTTGGAATTTACCTTTCTCACCTTTGGTTTTGATTCCAACTGGTTGTTTTTTTAATTTGGGTATTTGTTCATTGACTCTTCCTGTAGTAGGATGGAAGCTTTCTAAGGGAAGGGACTTGACTTGTTCTTTGTGGTACCCCCACGGCCACCCCCTCCACCAAAACTGTGCAACAGAAGGATTTCAGAGAGGTGCAAGGAGGGTAAAGAAATGCCAAGTGACTGTGGACTTGGACTTAACCCAAGAAAGGAAAGGTGAAGAATTTGATTCTGGTTTAGAGATTGGTCAGCTTCTCTTCTGTCCTCTGGCAAACATTAATTAAAGGTCAGCATTATGTAACTGACCAGTCTGTTGTCAGTTGTGAACATTTTTACCGTGAGATTCATGTGGCAATCTGCTAGACACTGACAAACCACGTCAGGAGATTTTTGCATTAGATTTCTTAACAGTGAATGCAGTGTTACTGTTATTACAATGTCATCACTGACTGTTTCTACATCAGTTAGCCTAAAGTCTACCTAAAAATTGTTTTCAGCACAATGGCCTTCCAAGTTTAACTTTCAAGAAATACAGATGTTTCCATTTGATACTACTTTTATTGATGTATATATTTAAAAGTTCCCATCTGGCCTGGCTCAGTGGCTCACACCTATAAACTCTTTGGGGGGCCAAGGTGGGAGAAGCACTTTGTGCCAGGAGTTTGAGACCAGCTTGAGCAACACAGCCAGAAGCCATCTCTACAAAAAACACAAGTATTAGCTGGGCATGGTGGTGCTCACCTGTGGTCTGACTACTTGGGAGGCTGAGCCCAGGAGTTTGAGATTGCAGTGAGCTATGATGATGCCACTGCACTCTAACCCAGCTAGAAGAGTGCCACTGTTTCTCAAAAAAAACCAAAAAGCTCCCTTTTTTCCATGCGTTGTGTGCCTTCATTCTAATTCATTATTTCTTCCAAAGCTTCAATAATTATAGGCTTTTACTCTATAGGAAACTTACTATAGAGGCATCTTTCCCCATCTTCTCTTCTTTTAGCTTGTCACTACATCCTCTTGTAGGGGTAGGGAAGGGAAGCCTTAGCCAGAAAGCAGTCTTAGGAACCATTTTGCATCAAATATCCCAGAAAGTCACAGGCAATGGACTTATCCTCTGAATCAAAGAGTGTTTTGCATGATGGATTTCTGTCATGTGCCCTAGAAAGCCTTTATGAGAACAGATAAGGAAGGAGATTTATGAGCCCATGACCTCTTACCAACCTCCACTGATAGAGGAGTTTATTCTTATAGCATACTTATAAAAATTAACACCCATTTTGGAAAGAGTCCCCTTTTTTGTGTATGAAGAGAATGAAAATTTAATCAATACTTTATTGATGCCATTCTTGTTAAATTAAAAATGACTGCCTTGAATTTAATTGACTCTGGAAAGCTTTCTTAAAAACAATTTTTTGAATTTACTAGATTTACGAAAATAAGATTTATAAGTTGGACATCAAATATAGTTATTAAGATAATTAAAATTAGTCCTTCCTTTGAAATTTGATAGCAGCTTTGCTGTTCTAAATTGAAAATTATTTGTTTTTTTTTCTATACCCCTGCTTCCAACTCCTATGCCACGGTGGTCTCCTCAGTCTTGCCATTACTAGAATGTTCATGCTCTGTCCAGCGAGCCATTTCTGTTACACTTAGTGCACAGAGTTTGGTCCCGGTATTAAAGAGAAAATACAGTGAGGTCACAGTTTGCCAGATCTAAAGGTTAATGAATAAGAAAGAAAAGTTTCAGAGTAAAAGGATCAAAGAATATGGAGTTTCCTTCTACTCCGTATCTTCCTTAGAAGGTAAGATCAAAAGAGCTAAAGGACGTAAGATTGGTAACAGAATGAGAGAAGCAAAGCTTGCCAACTTAGTAAGTGAAATACTGGTTTGTTTGGTAAGGCTAATGAAATTGCCTTCCAGACAGGGTTAATGTCAAGTCCCATGGCAGGCTGATACCAGTGCTGTCAGCCTATCACTGTATCCTGTCACTACTCCTAAAAGATAAAACGTCTACAGCAGACAATGAGCTTGAAAATGGGAGGCCTGTTCTGAATTGTTACGCCCGTGAGGACACATGGGCATAACAAGCCTGGATAGTGTGAGCCGAACCTGACGTGCATTCCTGCAGGGAAATGTTGCCCTGAAGAGAAGGGAACATCAACCTAAGCTATCAGTCTTCCTTTGCTGCAGCGCTCAGAGTAGCAAGAAGTTAGAATCATCTACAGGCAAATTTGGACATTCCCTTTATGTGCAACTTTGCTGGGTATGTATAAAATTTTTTAAATTCCCTGATGCCCAGCAGGTTGTTTTAGGAATGGCTCCTGCAATTAGGGAGAAAAATAGCTTGCTAGAATGTGAGTGTTCTGTTACTGCATGATGATGGGACAGCACACTCTCATTGGAGCTTTAAATTAGAATGAGTGGACTTTTTTACTCTGGGCAGCCATGAGGCTGAGGGATAGTTAAGTCACCAAAAACTGAATACAGAAAGTCTGGGGTACATTACATGGCATATTGTTGACGTGATGAGGAATCTTATTGGTGTTTGCGATGCTGATATCCCAGAAGTAGTCCACGACTGCTTTGCAAAAGCAAAAAGTGACTACTCAGAAGAACGAGCACGGTGTTTGCCGGCAGTGGTGGGAATGAGCTACCTACCGAGAGAAATGAACTCTCCCGTGCTCGTGTGGATAGTTGACTAGATATCCTAACATGTTAGCTCTCTCTGCTAATGATGAATTTCAAATAAGAACAGACGTCCTTGAGGTAGGTCTGCTGTGAGCATAAAAGAACAGGAATAAAAGTTGCCAAGTTCAAGCATCGCAGGAGAAGAGAAGCTTAAATAGCATTGGCAACCAGTGATGGTGATAACGCTGCTGCCGAGATGGTAATGATTTTGATTCTAAAGCGGTGGAGTCGCTAAGTTTGTGAACTATGAAAGAACACATCGGGATTTAATCCTGTGTTAAGTAGTAAGTAAAAGAGAGTCTTTCAGATGCTGAACAAAAAAGGGGATCAGTCGTTTGCCCTTCTGGTCTCAAGGCTGACTGGGAGCCGTGGCATTGAACCTCATATCACTGGCCCAGGAAAAGAATGAAACTCCGAATCCTAAGTATGCCTTCTACTAAATTGTATTGCTTCCGTACCAGAAAGTCAAAAAATTAAAAGCCGAACCAGAGTAAGACAGGGACCATCTGTATGTAAATATTATACATTTCTTTCTCTTGGTTTTAAAACAAAATATCCTAAGCCCAGTCAAGCATTCTAAAAAGCATTTGTGTCAACAGCTTCTGTCCCCGAAAGATTTCCATCACAGCTTGTCACTTATAATTTTGTTGGAAATTTTAACCAAAACTGGATTAAAATATTGGGGGATTTTAATAACCATTCCTGGACTCTGTCACCAACTAATACTGCAGCTTCACGTTGCTGGAACTCTCTTCGCTGCCTAGTTCTATGGGCTCTTTTCAGCCTCTTTCTGGCATTTGGTTCCTAGAACTTCCCCCTGTGGCTTCTAGACTCCCTGTCTTCCGGAGCTCCTCCCTGCCCGTTCACTTCCTCGGCCTTCTTCTTTCTGAAGTGTGCTCAGATGGCGTTTTCTCTGTGGTCCTCTCACATGTTGCAGACCTTATGCCAGCTTGCCCGACATCTCCAGTGGGACTCTCACAAGCACGTCCATGCCCAGACCTTAACTCTCCAGTCCACCCATCCACACTTGATCCAGTCACACCCTCTGCCTCCCCTGAAATCTGAGCACTCCTGACCCTTTGCCCGACCCTCCTTATGGGGTCATTCTGCCTCTTTAGCCTCTCGTATCTGTCTTTTCTCATACATCGTTCTTGTCCCTTCCGAATCAGTTCTTTTACGCATTCATCCAACTATTAAGTAATTTAATTAAAAGCAGATTTAAGGGCTGGGTGCAGTGGCTCATGCCAGTAATCCTAGCACTCTGGGAGGCCAGGTGGATTGCTGGAGCTCAGGAGTTTGAAACCAGCCTTAGCAAGACTGAGACCCCATCTCTACTAAAAATAGAAAAAGTATCCAGGCATGGCAGTGGCTCCTATAATCCCAGCTACTCAGCAGGATGAGGCAAGAGGATTCCCAAGAGTTTGAGGTCGCTGTGAGTGATGATGCGATGACACTCAACCCACGATGACAGAGTGAGGCTCTGTCCCAAAAAAACAAACAACAATAAAAAACAGATTGAATCCTTGCCCTTGAATGTGTGGCTTAAATGTGTAAGTGACATAAAAGAGGATAGTGGGGGAATAGGATTCCCTATGGAGAAGGCCTCTGAAGTCTGAAACTAGAGTGGGCGTCAGTCTGATGATGACAGAAGTGTATAAATAAAGTTTCTGAGGCAGGAAAATGCTCAGAACGTTCCAGAAACTCGCAGAAGCTGAGTAAAGTTAGTTACCCCTCAGATAAAGACAGAAAGGTGGTCAGGGGCCACGTCTTGTAGGTCTGGTGGGTGTTAGTAAAGGATTTGCAGTGAGAAGCCAGGGTTTTAAGTCAGAGAGTGACAAGATTCATTTAAATTTTAGGAAGATATCTCCCAGTGCCCTACGGGCCACGGATTAGGTGGGAGACCCTCGGCATAAGACCTTAGGATCCCCAGGGACTGCCATTTCTGAAACCAAATTAATACAAGTCACTCTTCCATTTAACATCCTATAGTCTTCAAGGTGACTTCCAGATGGACTTTCAAATCTTTAGATAATAGGCTGGCATTTCACTGCACAGCCATTGCTCACGTCTTCAGAACCGCCATACCCTCCAAACATCCAGTTCAACTGCATCAAACCACACAGGATTCTCAAAAAGTCCTCAGTGTTACTGTCCTTTCCTTATGTGAGATATTCAACATTTTGTTATAAAATAGGCTTTATGTTAGATGGTTTGCCCACCATACATGTTCTGAGCACATTCAGGGTAGGCAAAGCTAAGCTATGATGGGCAATAGGTTATAAGCATGTTAACTGCATTTTGATTCACAATATTTTCAACTTACGATGGGTTTATCGTGACCTACCCCCATCATAAGTTGAGGTGCATCCTGTGTAGCACTTTCAGTTGATAGAACCTAGTCAAATAAATGTCCTTATCTTCGCTGCATCCCTGTGAAGATATGGTTCAAGAGAGTTAGCAGAGGAGTTGGGTTTCCCATGCAAGGTGATGGCCTCTCTTGGTGACCCATGACCTGGAATTCCAGGACCAAGACATCTTGGTTCATGTTCACGTCTAGTACAGTTAAATTTTTATGGCAGTTTTGATTTCTTCAGCTCAAAGGCTATTAAGAGAAAAAAAATTTTTGAATTTCTAAATGACTTGCTTTTATATAGGTATGCTTCTTTATCTTTGTGTTAATTTCAGAATTTGTGGTTTAAAAAATGTTGCCTGGTTGTGGGGGTTTTCTTTGGGGGGGTTGTTCACTTTTTTTGTTTGTTCGTTTTTTGGGGGGGTTTTTTTGGCTCAAAACAATAGATAGTTACTGTCTCAGTTCTGGAGGTTGAATGACGGAAATAAGGTGTGGACAGGGCCGTGCTCACTCTGAAGCCTGTAGGGAACCTTCTTACCTCTTCCTTGCGGCTGGCCAGTGCTCCTTGGCGTCCTCGGTGCACAGCTGCACCTCTCCAGTCCTCTGTCTTCACATGTCCCCGGTGTCTGTCTTCACACGGCCATCTTCTTAGAAGGTCACCTGCCTGCTGATTTTTAATTTCAGGAATTTACTGATGTTCCCTTTGTGGCCTAGCACATTATCAATTTTTATAAGTGTTGCGTGGATATTTGAAAAAGAATGTGAGTGATCTCTTTTAGAGTATACAGTTTATGTGCATATGTATGTATGTAGAGAGATGAAGTCTTTTATTTGGGTCAAATTCTTAATATTCTTCGGTACTGTTGGTCCATTTTCTCTGTCAAAGATTGAGAGAGACAGGGTTAAGTTCCCAGTTACAACTATTGGCAATTCTCCTTTCCAACAGGTATTGCTTTATATTTCTTCATGCTCTATTATGCAAGAAATAAAAATTAATTATAGTTAAATCACTGCATAAAGTATTTAACGATATGAAATTTGCTTTTTATCAAACTCATTCACTTATTGCAGTACCACTGAATATCTTTTTCAAAATATTTTATCACTTGTGTCTTCTCATTCTTTTATTTTTAACTTTGTTTTGAGTTTCTTATAAGAACTCCAGAGATTTATTTTTTTAACCAGTATTTAAAACTTTGCATATAGTAAGAATTTAAGCCATCCACATTTTATGCTTTGTCAAATTTCTCTCATTTTTTAATGCTTTCCTGTTATTTTTTATTTTTCTTTTTCTTGTTTGACTAGTACTTTTTCTTTGCTTTTTTATCCTAGAGATTTGGAACTTATACAATAGATATGATTCTACAATACCCTTTATTTGTTTTTAATATTTGAACCTATATTTTTCAACAATATTAAGAATAAAATAGTATTCATTAGCTATTTTGAAATGATAAGACTTTTTTTTTTTTAGAGACAGAATCTTACTTTGTTTCCCTCAGTAGAGTGCCTATGGTGTCACCGCTCACAGCAATCTCCAGTTCCTGGGCTTAAGCGATCCTCTTGCCTCAGCAAGTAGCGGGGATTACAGACACCCGCCACAATACCTGGCTATTTTGTGGTTGCAGTTTGGCCAGGGCCAGGCTCGAATCTGCCACCCTCAGTATATGGGGCTAGCGCCCTCCTCACTGAGCCACAGGTGCCGCCCAGATAGACCATGTTTTTAAGGCAACTTTTGTTAGTTTACATACTGGTTGTTTGCTAGTACTATGTTTTAATATTTTTTGTTCTACCTTATAGCTAAAACAATGACTAAATAGCAGAAGAAATTTGTGAACAAAGGATGTATGTATGTCCTTTACTTATTTTTTTAATATTCTCATCTCCTTTCTGGTCCTCATTTAAAGTTATCTATTTCATGTGATAATATTTTTCTTCACAACTCATTTCATCTAGAGAGAGGGACTCTCCCTTCCCAGTGAGCTTTCTCCATCAGAGACTGAGAGGAAGAGTCCAGTGAGCAGTTCTGTATTTCCACTGGGTTTTATATCTTCATGCACATTTTTCAGTGGAGCTTTACAAAAGCCCTAGACGTAATTCTTATTTTCTTGAAAACAAAATCAGAGTCAGAAGGTTAATTAGTTGCCCTGGATCCCAATATCGCAAGACACCAAGGCATCAATCATGAACAGAGGCAGACAACTCAGGACAGAGCAAAGCCGAAACTCAAACCCAAACCATTCTGACTACAAATCCAGGGGTCTTCTGGCTGCAGCCTGCACAGACTCATGGTGTCGCTGACTCCTGCCTTGTGCACAGCTGTCACCTGGACATCCTGTGGACTAGCCCAGCACAGGAGAGGGACTGAGTTGATGTTTGCTGATTAAATATCTGTGTTGCAGTAATCATCTCTTGAAAGCTAGGGGGCATTGTTTCTCTGGCTTCCAGCAGGTGGTGCTACATAACCAAGGGAATCTGTTGCATCTCTTTGGTGATGCCATCAAAGCCAACACAGATCTTAAGGATTTCAAAGCAATAGTTAATATTAGGTCATACCAGTTTGATGAAAATATTTCAAATTGTATATGAAAACACTACACTTTACCCCATGCTTGCATTAATGTATACAGCTATCACTTAATTAAAAAAAAATATTAGGTCATGAGCGCCATAGGAAAATAAAGGAGATACCTTTTCAAATCAATTGCTAAAATCCTTACATTTACATTCTTATATATAGTTCCATACCATATTTATAAATCAAAACTTATATAAGTTACATAATATAAATCAAAAAATTTAAATCATTTATCAAAATTCCTAATGGCAACAACAAACCCATGGGTAAAAAAGCTCCAGAATGGTCTATATTGATCAATCAATGTAAAGTACATTCTAATTTCAAGTTAATTGAAAATAATCAACTTACTCCTTTTATTGGAGGTGGGTGGGGAACCTTCACTACTTACTCTTTTTGTACCATATCACTTTTCCCCCTCGACTGACTCTGTATTCACAGAAGGCTTTTGCAGAGTGTATTGTACCCATGTCTGGGCTTTGTGGGACACCTCTCACCCCAGGCATATTAGGAACTACACTTCCTAAGGACAGAGATCACATCATACTCACCTGTATGATCAGTACTTTGTTCTATAAGTGTAAATAGATTACAAATCTAAGCCCTTAACTCTGGTCCAGTAAAGTTTTGAGAGGTGGCAGGTCATGCAACACTTGAAGAAGACTCCTTTTGTCCTAATTGGGTCATAGAGTGACAGGTGAGGAAGCCCAACTATGGGGAGTGGAAAGTATTCATACCTTTCTAGATACAGGACACAAGTTGTGTGTATTATTGGACATTTGTTAAGGGCCAGCCAGCCACTCTACTGGGTCCATTTTATTATTTTTATTTTAAAGATCCAGAAAGCCTTTGGAATAGTTAATTCTCCCCATCTTACAGAAGAGGAAACTGAAGGTCAGAAAGTTAAAGCAACTTGTCCGTCACATGGCAAGTAAGGAACATGACCCAGAGTCAAACCCCAATCTCCTTTGACCTCATAAGCTTATAAATTATCTTCCTGCCTACTTCTAGGACCATTTAATATAAGCAGCAAATGTCCATGGCAGGGATGTAGCTTGAGGTAGCAGGTTCCATACCAGACTTGACTGGAGGTAGTAGACTGTGTGTCTGTATCAGTCGGCATCCCAGAAGGAAAGGGATGGTAAACTCAAGTGGTAATTACAGGGATGTGTCACGGTGGGGGGAACTAACGAGGATTCGGGAAAGGCTACCACCTCCAGGCTTGGGGAGGGAGTGGAACTGTGTGAACCTGGCGTAGCTGTGGGAAAAGGAATTCCCCCAGCAGCTCCGGCCAAGGTTAGAGGATCCACCACTGGGTGGCACCCAGGCAGTAAGGGAATGGGGAAGAGAGGTAGAAGGAACAAACCCCAACTTTCCTCTCCTCTGGCCCCCAAAGGGCAAAGATTCCAGGTGGTCCGGTCCATAAAAGTCAGCCTTGGTGCACAGAGCAGGGCAGAGAACAGAGAGTTGACCTGGAGGAGACCAAGAATGGCCTGCGCATGTCACTGCAGGGACAGTGAGCAGCTGTGCAGCCTTAGGTTGGGGAGCTCACCTGGCCTCTAAGCACATCAGCCTAATTGGAATGGAGGTTCTTGTCTGGGAGGCCATGGGAAATTAGGCATGTGGGAAGTCCCAATGTCCCCAAAATGAAGGCACCTGATCTAAATTTGATACTCAATAGTAAGCTGATTTTGAGCTGGGCATGGTGGCTGACACCTATAATCCAGCATTTTGGGAGGCCAAGGCAGGAGGATTACTTGAGGCTGGGAGCTCAATATCAGCCTGGGCAGCATAGTGAGACCCTGTCTCTGCAAATAACTTTTTAAAAATAGCCAGGCATGGTGGTATGCACCTGTAGTCCCAGCTACTCGGGAGGCTGAGGAACGATTGTTTCAGCCCAGGAGTTTGAGGCTGCAGTGAGCTGTGATGGACAAGAGAACAAGACCCCCATCTATTAAAAAAAATGTAAGCCAATTTCTTTTCACATAAGCCAACATTAGTATTATGTGCTTCTTGTATATAAGGCAGAGAGATGGAGAGACATCCTAGAAGAATAATAGAAGAAAGGAAGTGAAAGTGAGGAGAGACCATATATGGATATTTGTCCAAAATGTCCTCCACCAGGAGGAGTCCCTTCGTGGAGGCATCAGCAGGTGATTTTGGGTACAGGTCCCCTGGGGAGTTCATTTGGATCTTTCTGTGTTCCAGTAACCTATGGCATGATGAGTTCCAATGTGTACTACTACACCCGGATGATGTCACAGCTCTTCCTAGACACCCCCGTGTCCAAAACCGAGAAAACCAACTTTAAAACTCTGTCTTCTATGGAAGATTTCTGGAAGGTATTTGCAAACGACTTTGAAATGACCTCTGACACGTGTCCGTTTGGCTTCCTGAGGTGAATGCATGCGTATCTACAGGGACTGCTGAGTGCTAAGGCTGTGTGAGGCGCCGTAAGTTATGGAGAGCTGTTAGAAGTCACTGAGGGGTGAACTAACATGACTGAGGGCCTTGCACGTGCAACACCCTCCCTTATTTAATCCCCTAGTGACCTCATAAGGTAAGTACTAATAGCATGCCTCAGCTTGTTAATGGGGAAGATGAGGTTCAGGATGCTTACTGCACATGGTCACGTAGCTAGAATATAAGAAAAATTGACTTTTTTTTCTAGCCTGACAGCCACTTCATCCTAGCTTATAATTCGTTCATTCATTTTTTTCATGCTTCAATAAATATTTATTGAGAGTGTGAGACCCACAGGGGATTTTTGTTGTTCTGCCTTGCTTCACTGTTTGGTTTTGTCTCTTTGCTGAGGATGGCATGTGTCTTCAGCTCCTAGAACAGTGCCTGATACAAAGTGGGCACATTCTGGCCGGGTGCGGTGCCTCACGCTTATAATCCTAGCACTCTGGGAGCCAAGGTGGGAGGATCAGTTGAGCTCAGGAGTTTAAGACCAGCCTGAGCAAATTTTTTTAAAAAGTGGGCACATTCTTTCAAAGGTCTGCTATTGTGAAATTCGACCCAGCATTTCCAGATTGTAACAAATTCTAACACAGC
This sequence comes from Galagoides demidoff, assembly GCA_963574575.1. Lineage (NCBI taxonomy): Eukaryota > Metazoa > Chordata > Mammalia > Primates > Galagidae > Galagoides > Galagoides demidoff. Next base: position 23,369 of record CAUYQV010047559.1, read on the forward strand.
AACAGGGCATAAGCAATGAGTGATACAGGAAAAGTCCTAAACTGATCTGAAAGATACAGTGTTTGGAATCTAAGAAATTAGAAGGGAAATTGGAAAGGAAATGATTGTTTCTTCCTAGGGTGATACTTTCTAAAATTCTTACTCAACCCTGGCGTCAGAAGTGTTGATTTTAGGGATAGAGAAACCTGGGTCACAGGAACCTATTCATGTATAAAAGTACTTGGCATCCAAATCCACCTTGTATGTGAATCTTTCACCACCTTGCTGGGCCAAGTCAGTCTATCTGTACTGATCATCTAATAAGGACAGCACACTGAGAACCAGCTGGGTCTGCCTTCCCTGTAGGCATAGCCGATTGTATAAACCAGAGACTTCTCACATATACACATTCCATGATGATAATGCCAGGCTATGAGAGGCAGAGAGGGCTTGGAGAGTTCACCAGACAGTAAAATAGTCCAGTCAAATAAAAGATCCCCTAGATGCCAAGCTGGCAATCAAAACTACAACCTTTTGTCTAAACAAGTTTAGAAATATGATCACATGGGATGCTATTTTAATAAGGGAAAGTGGAATTGATCATGGTCTTGGATTAATACAACTACCACCCCACCTTTAGTCACAGAACAAAAGTGAGTTGCCATTTATTAGGTAACCCCTGTGTGCCCATGCAAAGATGGGTTTTTCAAATGCAGGGAACTTGGCTTAGAGGATCCTACCCAAGGCCTCATAATCGGCAAGTGATCGAGCAAGAGCCAAACCCAAATCTATCTGAAGACAAAATCCGCTCTTACCACGCCACCATCTCCCTGGGGTTGCCAGACTCTTGCTCATGCAGACATTCCAGGCAGGAGTAAGACAGCTGCGGAGCCTGGAACTTTTTTAAACAATGTTTCCTTTGCCTTCAGTTCACACAAGGCTCCTTATTGGATGGACTGTACTGGAAGATGGAGCCCGGCAACCAAACTGAAGCTGACAACCGAAGTTTCATTTTCTATGAGAACCTGCTGTTAGGGGTACCACGAATACGGCAACTCAAAGTCAGAAACGGATCCTGTTCTATCCCCCAGGACTTAAGAGATGAAATTAAAGAGTGCTATGATGTCTACTCTGTCAGCAGTGAAGACAGGGCTCCGTTTGGGCCACGAAATGGAACTGCGTAAGTGTCAGTGATTCTTGGCTACTTGGTCACATTCATTCATTCATTCATTCATTCCCTGACACCTTTACCAAAGAGAAGATGCCTTCAGTGACTCTTGAGTGTTTATGTTTCAACCATGGCCAAATTGGCCTTTGGTTTTTGACGTTTTCTCTACTGTTTAACCCTTTTCAGTTTTGACACGCACATTTTCCAAAAGGCTAACTCAGTGACCAAATGGCCCACAAAAGAGAAATTATCTGAGCTTTTGGAGGTTACATGAATATGCCTGGGCACTATTTTTATGGGCATGATAATACTGTACACTAGGTTACTAGAAAGTTTTCTGGTATAGAAATTTTTTTATTAACTCTTACTAATAGATTTTTGTTCAGAATACAATTATCTAAAAGTGTAAGTTTGCAGCTCGGTGCCTATGGCTCCTCAAGTGGCTAAGGCGCCAGCCACATACACCTAAGGTGGCAGGTTCAAATCCAGCCCAAGCCCGCCAAAAACAACAATGATGGCTGCAACCAGAAAGAAAAAATAGCCAGGCATTGTGGCAGACGCCTGTGGTCCCAGCTACTTGGGAGACTGAGGCAGGAGACTCGCTTGAGCCCAGGAGTTGGAGGTTGCTGTGAGCTGTGATGCCACGGCACTCTACCCAGGGGGACAGCTTGAGGCTCTGTCTCAAAAAAAAAAAAAAAAAAAAAGTGTAAATTTGCGAGGCAGTTTTCTGCCTGGTTTAAAGACCATTTTCCCCAGTGTTTATGATGTCAGGCATGCATCTGCACGTGTGCACACATTCTAGTGATGCAAGACAACCTCTGTTACACCTGCATGTCCCACCGGCTCCTGTGATTCAATATCCCCCAAACTGAACTCATCACCTTCTGATGGGATCTGCGCTTCCTCCTCATAATGGCTCCACCATCTTCCCTTTACCTTCAAAGGGACTTCAGTGCCCCTCTCGAGCTGTCTCCTTCCTTGCCCCAGCTCCCATGTCAGCTGCCAAGGTCTGTTGCGGATCACTGTGGTGCTGTCTCGCTCCTTCCTTTCCCCTCCCACCATCACTGCTCTGGTCCAGGCCTCCTCAGCCCTTGGTTATTACAGGCCTTACTGTCTGAGCCATGCTGGGGGCTCCCGAGACCACCCCCGGGTTCACTGATTCAGTAGAAGGACTCACAGCACTCACGGGGATGTACTCATGGCAAAGGTTCATTACAGTGGAAGGAGCAAACAACAGACAGAAAAGGCACTTGGCCACGTCCAGGGGCGGCATCGCTGGCGCCAGCGGTGCGCTGGATTCCTCCAGGAGCAAGTCCTCACAACATGTAAATTGTCAGGGAAGCTCGTTAAAGATGCCCTTATGGAGATCTTCCCAGATACCGGTACTGGTTTTAGGCACCCTTGCATGGGCCCAAATTCCAGATTCCCAGAAGAAAGGCGGGTACTGCGAATACACCACGTGCTGACGCGCACAGGCTCAGGGAGCCGCTGGCACCCGTTAGGGAAAGCTTGTGCCAGTGTATGGAGCAGTTTACCAGTGGAGTTCCCAGGAGCTGGCCAGAGGGAAAGGCCTTAGGCCTGCTGGGGTAACGCCTGTCTGCACAGGCGTCCTCTGCTCCTCCTCCCTCCAGGTTCCCCTGCTGCCACCAGAGCAAACCTGTTCTGTGCCTCTCAGAAGCTCTTTCTGCAAGGCCGGGAGCAATGGCTCACCCTGTGGTCCCAGCTCCTGGGAGGGTGAAGCACCAGAAGTTAAAGACTAGCCTGGGCAACACAGCGCATGAGACTTATCTTTACAAAAGTATTTAACAAATTAGCCGAGGGTAATGGTGCACACCTACAGCCCCACTACTCAGAAGGCCGAGACGAGAGGATAACTTGAGCCCGGGAATTCGAGGTTGTCGTGAGCTCTGATCACACCACTGTACCTTAGCCTGAATGACAGAGCAAGACCCCGAGGAAGGAAGAAAGAAATGGGGGGGGGGAGGTGGCGGGAGGAGGAAGGAAAATTTCCCTCCAGTGACACCTGCACGCTTGCCCTTCACAATCTGACTTTCAGTCCCCCCCACTTCGTCACCTGGGCGCCAACAAACTACTCGCTGGGCTCCCTGTACGTTTTCTCCAGCCCCGCATGACTCAGGCTTGAAAATGCCCTTCCATTCACCTGTGCAGCTCCAAACCCTGGTTTCCTTTCACAGCTCGGGTCCCATATAGCTTCTTCCGTAGACTTTTCTGACCCACCCCTCTGTTACCCCCAAATAAAAACAGCTTTCCCCTGATCTGCCAGCATAATTTCTTTAAGCTTACTTTTTGCTTCTTATTTTCATCTACACTGTATTTTACTTGCTAAATTACAACTTTTCTCTCCCTATTCATTATAAATTTGGGAGGAAGGGACCTTAGTTCATCTTTTTATCCCCATTAGTGCCAAAGAGGCATCTGGTTCCTAAAAGATACTCTGTAAATGTTTGTGGATTAAATTCTTAAATGCAAACCAGGCACAGTGGCTCCCGCCTGTAATCCTAGCATTCTGGGAGGCTGAGGCAGGTGGAATGCTTGAACTGAAGAGTTTAAGACCAGCCTGAGCAAGAGAGAGACCCCATCTCTACTAAAATTGGGGGAAAAATTGGGGGAAAAAACTAGCCAGGCATGTGGGGCATAGTGGTACACACCTGTAATACCGGCTGAGGCTGAGACAAGAACATTGCTGGAGCCCAGGACTTTGAGGTTGTCGTGAGCTATGATGATACCACTGCTCTCTACCCAGGGACAAAGCGAAATTCAGTCTCCAAAAAAGAAAAGAAATCAGTTGCCAACAACGGCGCTTCATGAATTCTTCCCTCTTTGTGCTGTCATTTTCTATGAGGGCTTCGAGTCATCTAGTTCCTGATTCTGGAGACAGATAGCTCTGGTGGGAGTTCATGACTCTACCCTGTAAAGCTTTGACACTAAGCCAGGCACAGTGGTGAATGCACCTATAGTCCCAGCCACTCAGGAGACTGAGGTGGGTGAAACTCAACTTCAAGCCCAGCCTGGGCAACATAGCAAGAAACTGTCTCAAAAAAAACAAAAAAAAGTTTTAGGACTAAGTTGACCTCACAAAGTCTCAGGGCCCTTGTTCCTAAAATGGGGCTACTGTATGAGAATTATGACATTATCCAATTTGATAAGATTTATTACCTATTTTATCTTACCCAGGTAACTGCCACAAGTATACTCTCAATTTTACCTGATTGATTTTTGCTTTTGTTTTTTTTTTTTTAAATTAGTTGGATTTACACGAGTGAAAAAGACTTGAATGGGAGCAGCCACTGGGGAATAATCGGAACTTATAGTGGAGCTGGCTATTACCTGGATTTGTCAAGAACGAGAGAGGAAACAGCTGCCCAGATCGCTAGCCTCAAGAAAAATGTCTGGTTGGACCGAGGAACCAGGGCAACTTTTATTGACTTTTCGGTATACAACGCCAACATTAACCTGTTCTGTGTGGTCAGGTGTGTACTGGGGCCACGCATCCCCCTGTTTCTGTGGAGTTTTATCTACCTTCTATTCTGGAAATAGGGCAGAATGCCTTTGCCTGCAGTTGGCTAAAATGAGGGTGCCAAGGACCAGACTGATAGCAAGGAGTAAATACTAAAGCCTTATTAGGATAAGGATGTCTGGGGAAGGGAGTTAGAATCTGAGATAGAATATTACAAGTTGGAAAGAACCTTAAGTCTAGTTCTAGTTTTTCCTAATGCTGGAGCCTTTCCAGAAAAAGCACTGGTTTTCTAACATCCGTCCTCACCCCTGCTGTAAGGATGATCAGTGCTACATGCTTTGTCACAAAGTACCCTGGCCTGACCTCTTACCTCATTTCCCTGAGTCTCCTGCTCTCAGGTGACATCCATACTGTTAAAACACCAGCTCAGTAGGCTGCCTCATGTGCAGAAGGGAACTTGGGTACCTGCTCAGGGCTACCAGAGACAGAGAAGGCCCCACAGATGCTGTGATGTCTCTCCTGACCACCCTGGCAGATGGTAAGGAAACTGACAGAAAGATCAGCTTGTCTTCTGTCAAGCTTGTCTGGGCCTCTTGTTCATTCATTCAGCAAACGTTTACTTGGACACTTAATATCTGTTAGACTCTATTCTAAAATCACACATCAGTGAACAAAACAAAGATCCCTGCCCTTACAGGGCTTCGTCCAGCCAGAAGGAGATAAATAAGAGATAATAAATAATAAAAGAAATAAAACACATAGCATGCAGAAGACAACAAGTACTTATAATTTATTTATAAATAAATTTTTATAAAGAAAGAAAAAGAGCAGGGCAAGGAGGATCCAGAGTTTACCCATTTTAATCAGCAACGCCCAAACATCACAAGCATGGATTACCTATGCGTATATTTGCACACAAAGCTTACTTTGTTACTGTTCTTGAGATTAAATTTACCTCTGTTTTACATAGCCAGTTGGATTGTCCCAGTCCTTGTATTTAACAACTTGCAGAAAGTAATAACCACATTATCAATTACAGGTTGAGTATCCTTTATTCAAAGGGCTTGGAACCAGAAGTGTTTGAGATTTCAGGTTTTTCAGATTTTGGAATGCTTGTATATAGAGAGAGAAACAGAGACAGAGAGAGAGATCCTGGGGATGGGACCCAAGTCTAAGCATGAAATTCATTTATGTTTCATGTGCCCCTTATACTCACAGCTCAAAGGTAATTTTATTTTCCCTTGGGGACACCAAATGTTGTGCACCTGCATTTTGACTGTGACCCATCATGTGAGGTCAAAATTTTTCACTTGTGGTGTCCTGTCAGTCCTCAAAAAGTTTGGGGACTGGGGATGATGGTTTCACGTCTGTAATCCTAGCACTCTGGAAGACTGAGGCAGGAGGATCACTTGAGGTCAGGAGTTCAAGACCAGCCTGCAGAAAAGCAAGACCCCTTATGTACTAAAAAAAAAAGAAAGAAAGAAAAGGGAAGGAAGAAGGAAGGAGAAATTAGCCAGCTGTCATGGTGGGCACCTGTAATCCTAGCTACTTGGGAGGCTATGGCAGGAGGATCATTTGAACCCAGGAGTTTGAGTTTTCTCTGAGCTATGATGACACTACTATACTCTAGCCTGAGGCAACAGAGTGAAACTGTATTTAAGAAAAAAAAGTTTTGGATTTTGGAGCTTTTCAGACTAGGGATACTCAACCTGTCATAATTTCATTCTAGAAATGGATGAAAATCTATTGCAATTATTATTGAGTTTTTCCCAATGATTCTAGCGAGGATAAAAAGAGTGGGATAAAAACAGGCAGGCCACAGTGGCTGACAAGTACACGGCCATTTACAGAAAGTCTTGTGTAAGACTTATCTTTTTCTTTCACTTCCTCCCCATGCTTCAAGAATGAACATGGTCAGTGCAGTTACTTCATTTCTCTACACTGTACTCTGAGTTTCTGGCAGTGGATGACAAAGGGCCAGAGCAGGCTGGAGGGAGGTGACGGCACACGGGGACCAATTCCTTCTCTCTGAGCTCCCACTGAAGCTGTCAGGCAGGCGGCTCTTGGGTTCAGCGTTGCTCTCCTGAGCTTTTGGTTCTGACCTTACTGTCCGGCACATCAAATAGGAAAGAAAGAAGAGCAGAACTGACAATGAGGAGGAAGGAAAAATGTTCCCACCTCTTTGACCAGATCCAGTTTGCCATAGTCGCTGCCTGGGCTAGGTTATTGCTCATGTATGGGGCTGGGGTGCTAGGGTCCTAGGTGAGGCTACCCACCTCTCAGTGGGAGGGAAGGTCACGGCTAGGAGCTGAGTACAGCACTTAGAAAAGGCTTCCAATTAAGGAGCTACAGATTCAACTTCAGTTAGATAGGAAGACTGTACCATTTTTTTTTTTTTAAGACAGAGCCTCAAGCTATCCCCCTGGGTAGAGTGCCATGGCATCACAGCTCACAGCAACCTCCAACTCCTGGGCTCAAGTGAGTCTCCTGCCTCCGCCTCCCAAGTAGCTGGGACCACAGGCGCCTGCCACAAGGCCCGGCCATTTTTTGGTTGCAGCCATCATTGGTGTTTGGTGGGTCCGGGCTGGGGATTCGAACCCGCCACCTTAGGTGTACGTGGCTGGCGCCTTAGCCGATTGAGCCACAGGCGCCAAGCCAGAAGACTGTACCATTAAGTGAAGTCATTCAACTTTCTCAGTGTAACACCTACCAAATGGGGATTTGGCAGCAAAAAAGGCCTCATTTTAATGATGGTAGAGCATTAACAGTCAGGGCCATCGGTGTGAATGTAAAACAGTACACATCACAGGCTCAGGTGATCACACATACACACGTATCAAGGACCCACCTATCAACTTTAAGGCTCTGGGAGGGGAACAGAAAGAATAAGGAGGGGAAACTATTCATTGCCAATGAGATGTCACCTAATGAATGAACGAGAGACTCGGTTCCTGCCTTTATAATGTACAGAATATATATCCTGCTTCTCAATCAGACGACACATCTTTTGAACATGTGGCTTTCATTTCTTCAAGTTATTCATGATGCCCAGTAGACGGACTTGCATTTAACAGAAGTCCTACAAAAGTTTGTTGGTTAATTAACATTTTAAAAAATTAAACAGCATTTTGAGCAGTATAAATACCAGAAAAGTAAAGGGAAAACAAATGGCAGTAACCCTTTGAGGCTGAAAGGAAGACCTTGGAAAGGCCTATTCCTTTTTTAGCACAAATTTGACCAGTATGGAGTCATTAGCTTTGATAAAAATGTTTTGCTACTAGTTTAGGGTAACCCAGGGTAGCAGTTTTATTACATTCTAGTATAGGGGCAGGGTAGATGGACATCTTTCCTGGCTATACCATGTGTTGTTATTGTTGTTGTTGTTTTTATTGTTTTAATTATTCTTCTTGCAACACAGGTTATTGGTTGAATTCCCAGCAACAGGCGGCGTGATTCCATCGTGGCAATTTCAGCCCGTAAAGCTGATCCGCTATGTCACAGCTTTTGATTTCTTCCTGGCAGCCTGTGAGATTATCTTTTGTTTCTTTATCCTTTACTATGTGGTGGAAGAGATATTGGAAATTCGCATTCACAAACTGCACTATTTCAGGAGTTTCTGGAATTGTCTGGATGTTGTGATCATTGTGGTAGGTTTGAGAATAATGCCAAATTCCCTACTCTGTTCTGAAGCATGCGAAGTCGAGTCTTTGATCTCTGTAGCATTGTGGATTCGGATATTTCCAAAAAAAGAATCTCAAAAGTTCCCTTCAGTTATATCAACGTTCGTGTTACTAATCGTTTCCTCATTCTGCGGGAGCAACCTTTCTGAACGTGCAGTGGAGAAGCCTCTGCAGAAAGCTCTCATTTAGCCACAGGAGAGTACCTGGCCAGGTCATATTTGGCTTGGCCATGCCGCATGAGATATGGAAGAGAAAGCAGGGGTTAGGTTTGCATGTTGCTAGTTATGTTTTTCTTCAACTGCTAGCAACATTTAATTTATTTTTTCTCTACATGTAAAATGTTATAGCAAGAAAAAGAAACAACCTGAAATATTTGGGGTGCCAGAGAAACCTCTTGCAATTTAAAATTTCTGGCAGATAGCCCTCAGAGTACAAAAACTAAGTTATATCCATCGAAGTCTTCTGCATGAGGTACAAGCAGTCACAAGGCAGGCTTAGTCAAGACCAGGCGTCCTCAAACTACGGCCCACAGGCCACATGCAGACCACCTAGGACATTTATCTGGCCCTCTGGGTGTTTTTGCCACTGCTGCCTGTCCTGCTTAGCAGCCGACTCATCCTGGGGCCCGCAGTCTACCCCTCCAATGGTCTGAGGGACAGTGAACTGGTCCCTGTTTAAAAAGTTTGAGGACCCCTGGTCAAGACCAACGCACCCTGCCTGCCCTTGACTCTGTTATAACTTCTTCTTTTTTCTTTTTCTGAGACAGAGTCTCTCTGTGTAGAGAGACTGGGGAGAGTGCCGTGGTGTCATAGCTCACAGCAATCTCAAACTCTTGGGCTCTAGTGATCCTCTTGCCTCAGCCTCCTAAGTAGCTGAGACTACAGGTGCCTATCACCATGCCCTACCACCAGATACTTTTTCCACTTTTAGTAAAGACAGGGTCTCATTTTTGCTCAGGTTAGTCTTGAACTCCTGAGCTCAAGGGATCCTCCTGCGTCAGCTCCCAGAGTAATGAGATTATAGGTATGAGCCCCCAAACTCAGCTCTGTTACAACCTCTAGGATATTTCCCCTTCTTCTTAATCGATTAAACATCATCTCAGTCACTTCCTTCCAGAGGCCTCAGTGTAAACATGAATTTTTATAAGCTTTTCTCCTTTTAACAATAAGAGATAGCCTTTTTCTAAGTCCTGTTATCCATTTAAGCATATGACGTGCCTAACTGTTAGCTGCTTAAAAGTTTTGGTTGGCATAGCATTATTACATAACAATTACATAACATTACATAATTAATGTTATTACGTACCATTATGTAATATTATTCTGTGCCCATCCTTCCCACTGTCCTACAATAGAAATGACCCTCTGAAATTGCAGTAAACCATACATTCCCCTATTAGCATTCTCTCCTCTCTTAGCCTCCTTCAAGAGAATTATTCTTTCCCTCATTCCACTCCTAAAAATTGTTTGACTTTTTTGAAGCATTTACATTGTCATTAGCAAACTATTTAATGCTAGAATTAGCTGGTAAAATATAGGAAATATATCATTCATATATAAGTGAAAGAACAGGGAAGACATTCAGAACACCTGCATGCACATAGATTGCACGGCAGTAACACTGTCAGTGGCGGGGACCATTGCGGTAATAATAATAATCACGGCTACACTTCAGATGCTCCTGTGTGTTAGGCACAGGTCCAAGGCCCTTTATATACAGAAGTTCATTTGTTCCTCACACCAACCCTCAACCACCCTGCCACTGCCTCTCGAGCCACGTACATGTAGATTCAGAAAGACCAGGCGTGTGGCTCGCGCCTGTAATCCTAGCACGCTGGGAGGCTGAGGCAAGAGGATCTCTTGAGCTCAGGAGTTTGAGACCAGTCTGAGCAAGAGTGAGACCCTGTCTCTACTAACAATAAAAAGAATGAGCTGAGTGTTGTAGCAGGTGGCTGTTTTCTCAGATACTTGGGAGGCTGAGGCAGGAGGATTCCCTAAACCCAGGAGTTGGAGGTTGCTTTGAGCTGGGCACACACCACAGCACTCTAGCCCAGGACAATAGAGTAAGACTTTGTCTCAAAAAAAAATTTCCTATAGAATAGATACAGCATGGAACCTATTAGACCCTGGTGCAGTTAGAACTGCATCCTATCTCTTATGATGGTTATATAGTATCATGCAATTCACAAACATAAAGACAAATTCTTTATTAGTAATGAACAGAGTTACAAAAGAATTTCATTATCTAAAGAAGCAGGAGAGTCAATAATACTGGAAATAATTTTTCAAAATATTTCTAAGAGCTGATAGAGTACAGTTCATATACATTGACAATTATTGTAGAGCACAGTTATCATTTTGAACTCCAATGATGCGAACGCTGCCTTTTGATTCATATGGATTTATTTATATTTATTATGGTCATTGAGAATAATGGTAGAAAGGTGAGTGTGATACTATGCTAATTAAAGGACTTCTTTTTTTAAAACCAAATGTCTTCAATATCAGCAAAAGACTAGATAGTTACATTTATCTTATTTGATCACACACCTGTCAGTGAAAGCTTTGACCACATACCACAATGAATTGTTTTTATTTGTGAATTATATGTATGTACGTTGGCATAACAGTTACAGCTTTTAAACTATACACTTACATAGGATTTAAAAGAGCATGATAAAAATTAATACAAATAGGCTCAGTGCCTGTGGCTCAAGTGGCTAAGGCACCAGCCACATACACCTAAAGTGGTGGGTTAGAATCCAGCCCAGGCCTGCCAAACAACAATGATGGCCGCAACCAAAAAATAGCAGGGTGTTGTGGCGAGTGCCTATGGTCCCAGCTACTTGGGAGGCTGAGACAGGAGACTCGCTTGGGCCCAGGTGTTGGAGGTTGCTGTGAGCTGTGATGCCACAGCACTCTACCCAGGAGGACAGCTTGAGGCTCTGTCTCAAAAAAAAAAAAAAATTAATACAAATAGAATGCTCACACTTTCCTGCCACCCACCTAGAAGTTTTAAGATCTTCCCACACCCCAGTAAACTGCCTTATACCCAATTTGAAGACCACTAGACAAATGGCCAGTGACGCCATGGAATTGAGGAAGGTTCTGTGGGTGAACAGCCACAGTATTTTGCAAGTATTTCTTTGAAAACTTGCTTCCTTGTGCTTTTGTGATTTTCTGAGCTCTTAGAAGTGTCAAAACAACCTTCACACAGCGTGCTTTTATAAAGAATGGGGAAGGGCTCCTGGAACCCCACTTCTCCTTTGCCCTGTTCCTGACAGTGGAAATAAGATCGTGCTTTCTGCTCCACAACTCTTAACATGTACCCTGGGCTGCACTGGACCTTCACACCCGTGACAGGACCCAAGGCTTTCTGTCGTATCTAGCCCAGATTTGTTTATGTCCACCGGAAACCTGAAAAGAAATTATATTCTACATGTAAATATAATTACATCTCGAAACCACTTAGAAATTGTTTCCTTTATTTCCTTTTTTGTTTCTCCAACAAACACTCTGAAGTCTACGGGCAAAGTCAGCTATTTGTCCTAAGCAACAGTCTTTCTAAACTAGCAGAATCACGGGGGGGTGGGGGGGGGAGCTAATAATAAAGATAAAAGATAATAAACTCTAAACTCAAATAATTTTGTTGATTGCTAGGTTTAACAGGGTGAAAATGATTAATTCATTTATTCAGCAGATATTTTCTGAGCTGTGTAAATAACCGTATTGTGCATATTTTTATAAATATCTATGCTGTTCAGAGTGAACACAACTGAACCGTATAACCAACTACACCTTGTCAGAGGTGGATACAGGGTTATTGTTGGATCCAGCCAACTAGTCCAGCATCTTCATCCCTCCCAGCAAAAACAAAAAAATACCTTCAGTGTACCCCAGAGAGCTCACAGAGAATATTCCTACCATCAGCACAAAAATACAAGCTTGGTTCTGAAAATCCTTTACAGATAAGAAAAGGAAGATAGTGAGGTTGGCTTTTTTAGCTAAAATCAGCAGCCAGACTACCCTTTGCTGTGGCCCTCTCCTGGGTCTGTAGTCACGACAGCCACCTGAGGAAGGGCTCGTGACCTGGTCTTTGGCCATCATCTATGAGCAGAAAGAGTGGAGAGCAAAGGTCACAGCTCCAGCCACAGCCCACCTGGGGCAGAGTCAGACCCCATGTGGGGCTACATTAATATGGGTGACCTCCAGCACTGTCCACATGCGTACATGGTCATCCAGTGCTAAGTAGGGACCGTGTCCCCTCAGATCTAGTTGTGAAACCCAGAACCGAAGCAGATATGAAAAGCTATGAGGTCATGAGTTGGGGGCAGAAGTGAGGAAGAAGGCAAGCCATGGCTCACACATCCCCCTGCGAGCCTTCTGCAGCCCTCTCAGTTCGTCAGCTCTAGCATCTTCTAAGACCAAGCTCATCCTTTCCTCTTCTGAGCACTCTTTTTAAAATGTCTTATGTTGGGCAGTGCCTATAGCTCAAAGGAGTAAGGCACCGGCCCCGTATGCTGGAGGTGGCGGGTTCAAACCCAGCCCTGGCCAAAAACTGCAAATATCCTTCACTTTATGTTATGTGATGCCAACGTTAGTAGGGTTTTGTGTGTGTTATTTAACTTCGTGTTTTTAACTCGAACCAGAGTCTAAGTTTCTTGAGGGCAGAGTTGCACAATTTGCTTCCGCTGGTTCCTCTTAGTCCCCCTCACAGCACACTGTACAGAGACATCTCCCACGGTTCTGTTGAACAGAGGAAAGGATGGATGGGAATTGGAGAATGAAGTGAAACCAGAAAATCTTTTTTAGTTACAGAAAACCAAAAACAGAAAGCATCATTGAAACCAAGAAAGCAAAAGGGTAGGAAATGATGTAAATGCAGGTGGAAGTTTGTTGTAGCGTGATCACTCTCGTGTTTGCACACGTGTGTGTACATGGATCTGTTTGCTCGCACACGTATACTCGTAAACTCACGTGCTTCAAAGGAAGCACTCACAGGTGTTATTTTACCTGTTTTGTGCTGGTGCTGAGCACTTCCCAATTTGAGTGAGTGACTTTATGAATGCCACTGCGGGGCGGCGCCTGTGGCTCAAAGGAGTAGGGCACTAGCCCCCTATACAGGAGGTGGCGGGTTCAAACCCAGCCCCCACCAAAAACTGCAAAAAAAAAAAATGAATGCCACTGGGTAAGAAACTGTGAACTCTAGAATTAATACTTTGGTAAAGGAAAACTATAGTTACTTTAAGGTGAGTTATGTATTTCTAAGATATTATAATAAATAGAAACCTTCTGTTTTTCAGCTATCAGTAGTAGCTATAGGAATTAACATACACAGAACATCAAATGTGGGGGTGCTACTACAGTTTCTGGAAGATCAAAATACTTTCCCCAACTTTGAGCATCTGGCCTACTGGCAAATACAGTTCAACAACGTAGCTGCTGTCACGGTGTTTTTTGTCTGGATTAAGGTAATTTATCAATTGTCTGTTATGGATTTTTGGTAATGTTCTTTCTGTCTTTTTACCAACATGAGTCCCACATAATGGTGTAGGGCTTGAATTTAAAATGTCTGGCCACAGCTGTTCCACATTTTACATGTGAAGAAAACTCGTGACACTCATGTGACTATTCCTGTCCCTGTGCATAATGCTACTTCTCCTGCCAGCTGAACTCTTCCCAGAGCTGTGCCTGTGAGTTTTGTTTAACCAATGCAGTGAGCGGCCTTCCAGAGTGTGCACCAGGCCTGGGGGCCCAGGCTGCTCTGTGTCTGAGTTTACGCAACTCGGGGTGATCAGGTGAAGGAATAGGAGTGAGGAGTGGAGAGAACATCGGGCAGGAGAGGAAACCCTGCCCTTGGGAACACTCACGAGGAAGGACCACGCACGTCTTTTCCGGCTGGAGACCACAGGGGAAGCTTTACCTAGAATTGAGTTTTGAACAGACACCTCTTCTGAGTAGTACCTTGCTCGCTGGTTTCCTGTTGTCCCAAGGTGTGATGAGCATTTCCGGGTATGTGAAAGGTTAGGACATTTCATATATAACAAGCCTCAATTCTGGAGATGCAGGAAATTTCAGGAATTCAGAGGCACCTGCCAACCCATAACCAGGTCAGGGTCTATGTGCATATCCAGACAGTAGCTACCAGCCACATGTGACAATTTAATTTTAAATTAATTAAGATTAAATGCAATTAAAAGTTCATTTTCTCCTTGTCTCTGGCCACATTTTATGTGTTCATTGTCTATGCGTGCTACTGGCTAGTGTCTTAGACAGTGGGAATTCAGAGCAGTCCCTCATCACAGACAGTTCTCTTGAACAGCACTGTCCGAGGAGATTCTCGCCAACAGTTAGGTATTTTCCCAAATTGGCGTTCACGCCTGGAAGGCCTGAGGTTTATCAGAGGACAGAGACCTCCTCCTGCATCCCTCATGCTATTTATTGAATCATACGCTTGTTCAAGAGAAACTATCCCTAAAGCACTAAATCTGTATTATAAATAGTCATAGTAATCAAGATCTCAAATGAATCGGATTATACTAAGTAATATGATTATAACTGTCCAAAAAATTGTTGTGGCCAGAAACAATTCATAAGAGACCTTTAGGTAAAATTCTAGAGATTTTCTTCCAGTATGTGCATCAGGCTGTTTTATTTTATTTAGTGCTTCTCTTGGAAATAGGCGTGTCTTGCCAAACACCATTAAGTTCTTCAAGGGATTATGACAACTTACAATATCCCCTCACGTGCTCCTCACCGATCTGCTGCGGAGAGTTGAGTAGGTTGTTGTGTCCTCTGGGCCAAGGCCACGGCCAGGAGTAAGGCTACCCAGGAGGCATCATTGCCCGAGATCCACTCTCTGCCTCATCCCTCATCCCTCTCCTCCTTCAACCCCTCCCCCATCCCCTGCAGAAAAATTGTCTTCCATGAAACTGGTCCCTGGTGCCAAAAAGATTGGGGACCACGGCTCTGGGCTGTGAGGTGCTCACCCCTCAGGACCTTCTCTGCAGGAAGGCTCTGTATGTTTTTGCAGGCAGGCAGAGCTGGGCTCCGAGCCCCAGCTGTCTCCTGGGGATAGAAAGCCAGCATTTGGGTCATTGCAGAGATCTACATGAGGCCTCCCACCCACTGATGCACAATAAATGACAGTTAAAAATACCCAGTAAGACTTTCTTGAGCTTTTTAAAATAAGTTTTTATTTGTACAGTTCTTAATCTCTCTTACTTAGTCTTTTCTTAGGGAAAAAGATCACTAGTCATTTTAAGCATGTTTTCACTATGTTTTAATCATCATGTAATGTGTAAGCACAGCGGGAGCAGAAATCTTACTTTGCTCACTGCTGTGTCCCAGTGCTAAGAACAGTGTCCCAGTGCTAAGAACAGTGCCCGGCACTGGGTACGCACTCACTCACCACATGATTTCAGAATGAGAGAACAGAAGTTGTTGGATTTGAAAAAATAATAATAATTTCTTTCCTCTCTTTTTCTTTGCTATGGTAAATATACATGACATGAAATTTAACCCTTTTTTTTCTGTCACTTTGTAGAGTGCTGTGGCATCACAGCTCCCAGCAAACTCAGACTTGACTTCAAGCGATTCTCTTGCCTTAGCCTCCCAAGTAGCTGGTCCTGTAGGCACCCGCCACAATGCCCAGATATTTTTAGAGACCGGGTCTTGCTCTGGCTCAGGCTGGTCTCCAAGCCAAGAGCTCAGGCAATCTACCATGTCAGCCTCCCAAGTGCTAGGATTACAGGCATGAGCCACATTTTAACCATTTTTAAGAGCACAGCTCAGCTGCGTTAAGCCCACTCACAGTGTTGTGTCACTATCTGTAACATGCGTTTCAGAACTTCCTCTCATCCTACCGTGAAACTCTGTATCCGTTAAACACTAACTCCCGCACCCAGCCCCTGGGTGGCTCCCTCCTGCTTTCCTTCTCTGTGAACTTGACCGCTCAGAATCCTCGTATGAGAGGACACAGTAGCACTTGTCTCTAGGGCAGGCCTGTCTCACTGAGCATCATGTTTTCAGGGTTCATCCCTGCTGGCCCCGTCAGAATCCCATCCCTCCTTAGGACTGAGTGACATTTCACACGCGCGCAGACCACATTTTGTTCAACCATGCGTCTGTCAATTTCTTCTTTCTCTTTACAGCTCTTCAAATTTATCAGTTTTAACCGGACCATGAGCCAGCTCTCCACCACCATGTCTCGGTGTGCCAAAGACCTGTTCGGCTTTGCTATCATGTTCTTCATTATCTTCTTAGCATATGCGCAGCTGGCGTACCTGGTCTTTGGCACTCAGATCGATGACTTCAGTACCTTCCAAGAGTGTATGTAAGTATATACGGAATTAAGAAGAAAAATGTAATTGGAGATGTTCTCCTCGGGGATAAAGAGATCCTCACAGGTGCTATTTGAGCACCAAGTGTTTCAGATAATTATTTAAAATAATAAAATTACCTTTTTAGAAACATTGAGCCACCAGTACAAAGGAAACAATACGTTCCACAATGCTGATGCTTAAGCCTGCAGCCCTAGAGTAGTTAAGATATAGCAGAACAGCCACAGTAAACCGACACTATCCAAAGGCCAAGGTCTTCTTAGCACCAAAGGCACATGGTAGCTTTTAATAGGCCATTTGCCTTTATTTTTATTCCTGATGACTCTTGTTGCCGTATATTTTGAAGTTCAAGTTATTTTCTAAGGAAAAAAAGGTATTATATTCAAGGATAAATTCAGATCAGTACAGAAATTTTCAGTCTTTTTCCAAAGTTCCCAAATATGATACTAAAAACAAAAAAGTAGCCACTGTCAGCTTCATATCCCATTTACAAAGTAGTAGGACAGGAGAAGTCACGATCATGGAAGTGGGCGGGGCTCTGCACACAGGGATCCCTAATTAATATTGCTGTTTTGTAGAAGTCAGGAATGGAAATGACTTTGCTAAGACTCAGCACAGGCAAGCCCTGGCCACTTTAACCCCAGTTTGAGTACAGATAACAATATTGAATCTTTGCACAAAAACCATTTTGGCTATCTTTCAAAAAAAATTTTTTTTTTGTTTGTTTGAGACAGAATCTCACTGTCGCCCTCGGGTTGAGTGCTATGACGTCATAGCTCACAGCAACCTCAAACTCTTGGGCTCAAGTGATACTCTTGCCTCAGGTTACCAAGTAACTGGGTCTGTAGGCACTGGCCAAAACACCCAGCTATGTTTTTAGAGACAGGCTCAGGCTGATCTCCAAACTCCTGTGCTCAAGCTATCCACCCACCCCAGCCTCCCAGAGACCTGGGGTTACAGTCATGAGCCACCATGCCCGGCAAAAGATTCAGAGTTACCCTGTAACTCTGTGAAGATTCAAAGTTACCATGTTTTACCCAAATCATGTATTTGAATTTTTATAGCCAATTTCTTTGTTAAGTCCCTAGTAACAATTATAGTTCCACATATAACATAAGTGGCATGAACGTGCATACCAGAAGGCTTCAATTGCCAATCTAAGTAGCAGGAGTTTTCTAAAGGGTTTGACAGTTTCCTATTATTTGGCAGCTAACAACACTGCTAAAAAGGTCCAAAAACTGTGAAATCATCATTAAGAAATGTTACCCGAACTGTCAGACATTCCTTGTTTTCATATTGTGGTGTTCTGTTCTGTTGTGTTTTGTTTTGTTTTTATAGCTTCACTCAATTTCGTATCATTTTGGGCGATATCAACTTTGCAGAGATTGAGGAAGCTAATCGAGTTTTGGGACCAATTTATTTCACTACCTTTGTGTTCTTTATGTTCTTCATTCTTTTGGTATGTATATTTTTGTTTATAGTGAGGCGATTTAAACTTGATGGTCATAAATCACCATATTCTCTTTTCTCCATGCCCTGTCATTTTAAATAAAGACCCAGGAAATAGAAAAAATATATAGAGATATGATGTATTAGAAAATCTTTTATTGATTGATTCACAGCCTTCAGGCCTATTCAAATATGTTTTTCGTGGCCTTTCACTTATCTATCTATCTATATGTCTAGTCAATGCAAAAAAATTAAGTCAAGTGCAAATTTGTAAAGTCTGAAATAGCACATTGCCTAAAGAGTAGAATATGCTTACATGCTTTTTGAAAACATGTCAGCAATTTTAAAGTCCCTGCTAGCATGGCCTTTCACTTCTCTTTCTTCCTCTTTTTAAAAAAATAAGAACTGACAAAACAAGTTAGGTCCAGAATGCCAAGTCATTGTTGAGTGAAGTTTTCCAAGTCAAGATTAAGACACTTTGTTTTAACTTAATTATATGTCATGCATCTAGAGACTGCCTACAAAGATAATTCAAATATTAAGTTGAAAACTAAATCTAATAATACATTGAAATTGCCTTTAAAATTATATGCAAAAAATTAATTTTAATTTAAAAATAAAAATTATTTGCAAAGATATGTTTTTAAACTCTTGTACAAATTAACATTTTTAATGTTTTTGTTTTTTTTTACCTTAAGTTAGTTAAGGGTTTCTTTTTAAGCATTTTGTTCTTTGTCGTGATTTTTGTACATTCATTTGTCCACAGAGAAGGTATTAAGTTAGCTTAGGCAGTTGGGAATTCTTTATCTAAATACTTAACAATCATCCGAAGATGATAACATTTTTTCCATTTTTGTAAATTTTATAAAGATCCTCTGTGAAAGGATGAATGGTCACATTTTCAGTAATTCAGCATAATATCTCTAAACTCAGTCCAGGTATTCCTGGTTAAGTGTGTGGTATTTACTGATTGATTATCAGCTGAATGTTAATAGGACTTGAAGGGTCAGGAATGTCACCTGTAAGAGCCGGCCTCAGCTGCGTGTTATCTTTCTTATTCTCCTCAAAGGGTTCCATGCTTTGTTCCATTTCAAATAAGGCAATTGCAGGCATTAATTAATAGCCATTTGGAAGCAAAAATACAACATTAGATGCTTGGGTTGGGGGGAAGAAAGTGGAAAATCTTATTCCAACTAAAGTTATCTGCCTTTAAGTTGAGCAGTTAGCCAAAAACTTACATGAATTCCATGTTCTATTCTCATTTCTGCTACAGATTCTTAAACAGTATCCTTCCTTAATTGATAGAGATTCAGTAGCCCATGAAGATAAAAGACTCATTTGTTCCTCAGTCATTTAATATCTTGCTGTATACATGCATGCTAGTTTTAAAACATAATCCTCTTAAGCTTCTTCTTCCTTTATGTATTAAAAAAAAAAAATTAGAGGGAAGAATAAGCCTTTGTTCTTCTCTGACCCTGGTAGTACTTGGGATTCTGGAGCGCCGGAATAACTACTGAGAAGTCAAAATCCAGGAATGGAGTTCCATAACTAACCCTTCAGTTGACCTCAGGCCACTGCACTTTCTCAGTGCATCCGTCTGCCACATGAGGGTCGGCATTGTGGCCACTGGAAACCCTCAAATGTAGACCTGTCTGCATGGGGTCCTTTAGTCGGCACCACCTTCCAGATTATTCAGTCATTTTATCAGATCAGTCCCCAGAACGTGAACAGAAAGCCTTAGTCCTTGTCTTTATACTAAAATAATATTTTAAACTACTGCACAGAAAAGAGTTGCTCACCCTGTGCCCTCCAGAGGTAGACAGGGAGAAGGCTACTTTCATTACAGACCTGTCTCGTAAGGAAACAGCAAGCTGTAGGGTGGACCAGCTTCAGAAGGTGACTGCCTTGGTGTTAATCGAATGCCCCTGTTTAACAAGAAGCCACGGTGGTGTGAAGCAACCCCACTGAGCCAGGAAACCATCCCTCTCCCCCACACCCAGCAATAATGGGGCAGGACCTCCTGGGGCAGGCATCCATCTGACAATGAAGTTAAGGGTGGGGGGGGAGTGTACTAAAAGGCTTGTTTGGACTTTTGGATTGATGTTTACAGAATATATTTAGATTCCTTGCTTTAATTTTTGTCCTCTTTTGACTTACAAACAGAACATGTTTTTGGCCATTATCAATGATACTTACTCTGAAGTGAAATCTGATTTGGCTCAGCAGAAAGCCGAAATGGAACTCTCAGATCTTATCAGAAAGGTAGGAAGAGCCGTAATTCTCAGAATTGTCTTATTTCCTACGTAAAATGAGCATTGTTTCGGCCAGGTTTCCAAATCAGCATTGACCCTCCATTGAAACTGTTTAGTAGATTGCTGTAATTCAGGAATGACTTTAATGTTCCCGATCTTGGAGGCTTGATGGATAGACTGCTAGCTCACACTTAAATTTCGGAATCATGTTATGCCCTGGAACTAAATTCTCAATAGTCTTTTGACTCTTTCAGAACTGAGCTGATGGTTTCATCACTTTGTTTGTTTTGGCATCTCCGTTAGAAATCCTGAGTTCAGAATAGACTAGAAAGGAAGATTATAGAAAGGCATTTCCAGCTTTTCTATCTCTACTGCCATTTCAAAAAGAAAAAGTTTTAGAGGAAAATACTTAGTGGTTCAGCCTTTACCCTTGACCTTCCAGGGCAGTTTTTAAATAGTTGAAGGAAAAGGTCCCTCCACAGATTCAGGCTATGGCATGGGGGCCTGAGAAATTTTATTTACGCACCTTCTCAGGAAGTGTTTGTTAAATAGAAGGGCAGGACAGGAAAGTTGGGCGACTTTGTTCTTCTCCATGTGATTTCTTTACTTGGTTTAAAGTGTAAAAGTTCTACAACAGCAGATAACTGCATTTAGTGCCCACAGCCTGTTTCCTAACTTTGTTTTGCTAAAATATAGTAGCTCCTTAACTGTGATATGTTTTTCTTTTTTCTTTTTTGATTCATTCAAGCCTTGGGACTATGTTGTCTGTGAATCATGTTGTAATAGAAAATTTTAGCCTCTTAAAACAAACATCCCTGGATAGGACCTAAGAATGACGTTATCCTGAGTTCTGCAGAGCTGTTGGTTACATTTTCCCAGAGCACATTGCAAACATTTCACACAATTCTGATAATGTACAAATTTCAGCTACCACAATTTTATTAAATAATACACCAAGTCCCCAAGAGCAAAGTTCACATTTCAGTTATCACGGTATGTATTAACTGACATTTGAACAGTAGCACAAAGTACAAACGGCTCTTCAGTCTACAAATCAGTTACCCAACTAACAGATACGCGTCGAGCCCAGTGGCTCATCATGAGGCAACTGTAGAGTGCTGCCAGGTGGCCACTGCACATCTGCCACTCAGTTCACACAAGCCTGGAGGGCTGCTTCCTTGTCACCCAGAAATAAACCCAGGTGACCTTGAATGAAAATGCATAATTGAAAAAGAGAGTGGGCCCGCAAAGATGAAAGTACAGGCAAGAAGCAGGAGGATCACTGAGACCACAGCAAGCACAAGACCCACGTCTACTAAAAATTGAAAAATTAGCCAAACGTGGTGCCTGCAGACCCGGTTACTCAGGAGGTTGAAGCAGGAGGATCGCTTGAGCCCTGGAGTTTGGGGTTGCTGTGAGCTATGATGACACCACTGGATTTGAGCCCAAGGAGACAAGAGTAAGACTCTGTCTTTAAAAAAAAAAAAAAATACAGCGAAGAAACAGAAGAATGAGAGCACTGAAAGTGAAATTCAAAGCAAATGCAATGGATTTATAAAACCCATAGCCGACCATAAAGTGTAGACACTGCAGCCCGAAAACCTTAGTGAAGGAAGGTTTATCAGTGTAAATAGGGAACGTGGTAGTGAAGAGAAGGGTGAAGATGTCTCAGAACAAACGATGGTGGCAGGCCGGGCGCAGTGGCTCACGCCTATAATCCTAGCACTCTGGGAGGATGAGGAGGGTGGATTGCCTGAGCTTGGGAGCAACTAGCCTGAGCCAGAGTGAGACCCCGTCTCTACTAAAAGAAATAGAAAAACTAGCCAGGTGTTGTGGCGAGTGCCTGTAGTCCCAGCTACATGGAAGGCTGAGGCAGGAGGATCGCTTGCACCCAGGAGTTTGAGGTTGCTGTGAGCTATAATGGCACTCTACAGAGTGGGCAAAGTGAGACTCTATCTCAAAAAAAAAAAAAAATTGTATAGGGGTACAAGTGAAACTCTCTAAGAGTAGAATCAGAATGTTTTAAAACTATAACTGAGAAAATGACATGAAGGCTGTGTTGATCAGTTTGATGGAAATATTTCGGATTGCATGCGAAAACCCCACACTGTACCCCAGAAGTGCATT
>CAUYQV010047564.1:0-10809 GCA_963574575.1 Galagoides demidoff
CACCCTGGGTAAAGTGATGTGGCATCACAGCTCACAGCAACCTCCAACTCCTGGGCTCAAGTGAGTCTCCTGCCTCTGCCTCCCAAGTAGCTGGGACCACAGGCGCCCGCCACAATGCCTGGCTATTTTTTGGTTGCAGCCGTCGTTGTTATTTGGTGGGCTCAGGCTGGATTCGAACCTGCCACCTGAGGTGTACGTGGCTGGCGCCTTAGCCACTTGAGTCACAGGCGCTGAGCCCAGTTAATGTATTAGAACAGCGCTGGGCATGTAGTAAGAGCATGGGTCCTTATTAGTGCTTACTGAGCACTGCTCTAAGTGCTGTAGAAACAGCAGTGATAGGAGACGTCCCTTCTCTCACAGAACCATATTCATTCCTTTAATTCTTGCTTGCTCACAAAATAATGAAAGAACACCTTTTTGAGGACCTATTAAGTGCCCTGCTCTGTAGAGGGCACAAGTGGCTGTGGCTCTGGTCCTTGAGCTCTGCAAGCTCCAAGTTGCACTTAGTAACAAGGCATGAACACGCATGAAGGACATGTGAGCTGCTGTCCTGTTCAGGCCACAGTTACCTCAAAGAAAGGGGCAGGGCAGGTCTGATTCATCCCAGAGTCAGGCACACACTTTGTGACTGTGGTGACCCGCAGATCCAGGAAGCAAGGGAAGACCCCACTTTGGGGCAGACTCAACCAGCTCACATTTCCAATGCAGGGTCCTCGGAAGCATGGGTGGGATTTCCAGAGGCAGGTGTGGGAGCTTGCAAAGAGGGGCATTCCAGGCTCTAGAGGGCACGTGGGGACAGCGAGTGGCCCAGTGTGGTGGGCGCACAGGATGTGCGTGACGGGAGACAGTGTTAGGAGACGCTGCATAAATCGGCATCCCATCAACCCTACAGCCCCAGCCGGTGTGGCTCTCTCATCATCGCAAACACAGAGCAGACTCAGGTAACCAGGGAGACCGCATGACGCTGGGCAAGAGGAGGTGTCCTGGTCAGCCGAGGAACCCTCCTCAAACATTTGTACAGGCTGTGAGCGAGGTGGGGCCACAGGAGAGACTCCGGCAGAGGCAGGCTGGGGCTCACACCCAGGTTAAGAAGCTGCACTTCAGAAAGCCGGTGGGCTCGCCAACCCCGCTCCCTGCCCACATGGAGGAAAGGAGGCGGGGCTTCCCACAGCCACGCCCACCACCACTCTAGGAGCTTGGAAACCCACGCCAGCACCAGCGAGGAGCAAAAGAGGCACTGGGGCTTTGCAGCCAGAGGCACCTCCGGGAGAATTTGAACCCTGCCCCTGCCCCCTCCTGGCTATGTGACCGTGGCCTGGTTACCCAACCTCTCTCAGCCTCAGCTGCCGAATCTCTTACTGCCCCATAACAGGGCCCATCTCAGAGCTGTCCCAAGGACTGAAAGAGATCACCCCCGCGCAGGCACGCAGTCGGGCTGGATCCTTTACAGCTGTTATTATTCTCTCCTCTCTCCCACTGAGGAGACAGTGGGCCTGTCTCCTCACTGATCAAACGTGGGCCAAGGCAGGGCACACAGGAGATGCTCAGAAAGCGTGAGCTCCATCCTCTGTCTCATAAAGGCAAAGAGAACTGTCCTGGTCACACGGTGAGTCAGCGGCACAGAGAAGGGCTAAATAGGGGTGTCACGTTATCCCTTAGAGATAAAGAAAATTGCCCAGGTCGCCTGCTGCATCAGGGACTTGACTCTGGAGCTCTTTTCTCTGTGTCCCCGCTGGGCACTGCCTGCATGTGGCGCCATGAGGGCAGCACACAGGAGGTGCAGGGTGGACGCTTGTGCCGGGAGAGAATGAACGAGTGTAACTCACTGCTGGCCGGGAAGCTGGAAGCAGACAACATCACCATGGGGGCAGAGGTCTGAGGGACAGCAGGGCCTGGAACCCACTTTGTAGCTAACTGCCTAGATACCGATGAACCCCAGCTGGGGGCGGTAGAGCCCTCGGGCGCTGGCCCCAGGCCCTCCGTTCTTTACCTGCCCCTCCAGAGAGGGCTTTGGTTCCAGCAGCCCCGTTGCCATTATCTCCCTGCAGAAGAGAACAGAGCAAGGGGGGCTCAGGTGGGTGAGGCCCGCCCTGGGGCGTTAGACCACGGAGTTTTTCAGGAGTCACAGAGTGCCTTTTAGGAGGAACCCCAGTGCCCCTCAGCCCTCATGCTGACTGCCCCTGACTGGTCACACAGGCCTGACTGTCACACTGTGCCCCTGCCTGGGATGCCTGTCCTCCTGGTCACACCCTGACTCCGGCAACTCCTCCCAGAGTTTTCCCAGATGCCTTTCTGGCCTCCATCCTCCTGGCTGTCTGCCTCCCTCTCAGCACTTGCCTCCTGAGCAGTGTAGCTGGGTCCCCTGGCAGTGGGCCCCAGGGCAGAGCAGAAGCTGCCTTGCCTCAGTCTCTCTCTGTGTCCCCTCTACTGCCCACCCTTCCCCGAGCCTTTGCTTTTTCCAGGGCAGGAGACCAGCCAGCCCACTCTTACCTGGGGAAAGACCTTGTTCATGTCTCCACGGCCTAGTGCTGGGGACAGAAAACTCAGTGCGGGTTCCCTGCTGTGTCACCAGGGTAGCCAGGAGGAGGGCTGGCAACAGGGCTGCTGGAACCAAGCCCAGCCCACCCTCCCTTGAGGAGGGAGGGTAATCCCTTCCCAGCTGCCTCCAAGCAGAGCTCAGCCCTGCTTGGGCCAGGCCTCTCCCACCTCTGCAGTCTGACAGCATCACTCTGAGGTTGGAATCCTCCTCTCCATTCTACAGATGAAGAGCCTGAGGTTCAGACAGGGAGAAACTGCCCAGGGGGGCACACAGAAGGTGAGAGGGGTAGGATTTAAACGCAGGAGCTTTTTTTTTTCTTTTATTGTTTGGGATTCATTGAGGGTACAAAGAATTAGGTTACACTGATTGTATTTGTTAGGTAAAGTCTCTCTTATAATTGTGTCCTGCCTCCAAGAGGTGTACCATACACTGTGACCGCCCATCCTCCTCCCTCCTCCCCCTCCCCACTCCCTCCTTCCCCTAACTCCCATCTTGTATTAGATCATCTACTGCCTTCATGTTAGAATTGAGTACATTGGATTCTTGCTTCTCCATTCTTGTGGTGCTTTACTAAGAAGAATGTGTTCCACCTCCATCCAGGTTAATACAAAAGATGTAAAGTCTCCATCTTTTTAATGGCTGAATAGTATTCCATGGTATACACATATCACATCTTGTTAATCCATTCCTGGGTTGGTAGGCATTTAGGTTGTTTCCACATTTTGGTGGTAGTAAATTGAGCTGTAATAAACAGTCTAGTGCAAATGTCTTATGATAAAGGATTGTTTTTCTTCTGGGTGGATGCTTACGGGACTGCAGGATCAAATAAGAGGTCTAATTTGAGTTCTTTGAGGATTCTCCATACTTCTTTCCAAAAAGGTTGTATTAGTTTGTAGTCCCACCAGCAGTATAAAAGTGTTCCCTTCTCTCCACATCCACGCCAGCATCTGCAGCTTTGAGACTTTGTGATATGAGCCATTCTCACTAGTGTTAGGTGATTTCTCAGGGTGATTTTGATTTGCGTTGTTAAAATGTCTATACTTCCCAGAGCAATCTACAGATTGAATGCAGCCCCATTAAAATACCAATGTCATACTTTCAAGATTCGGGAAAAAATAATTCTTTGTTTTGTATGGAACCAGAAAAAACCCCATATAATCAAGGCAATTTTTAGTAATCATCACCCTACCAGACTAGGTGATACTACAAGGCCATAGTGATCAAAACAGCATGGTATTGACACAAAAATAGAAACCTAGACATTTGGAACCAAATAGAAAACCAGGAGATGAAACTAACATCCTACAGCCACCTGATCTTTGATAAACCAGACAAAAACATACATACACTGGGGGAAAGAATTCCTATTCAATAAATGGTGCTGGATGTGAGGCCGATCTGGCTGTGACATCTGTCACCCCATTGATGGCCAGGGTTGATTCAGCTGATCTGGCTGGCTAGGTGTCCCCTTCCTCCCTCACTGCTCCATGTGTGTCCTTCCTGAAGCTGCACGCTCGGTCGAAGAGGACGACCTTCCCCGATAGAGGAGGACCGTTCTTCGGTCAAGGGTATACAAGTAGCTGTACTCCCCTGCTAGAACCTCCAAACAAGCTTTTAATAAATGGTGCTGGAGAACTGGATAACCATGTGTAAAAAACTGAAACTGGACCTGCACCTTTTACCACTTACAAAAAATTGATTGAAAATGGATAAAAGATTTAAATCTAAAGCACAAAATAATAAAAATCCTCAAAGGAAGTATGGGGAAAACACTTGAAGATATCAGTCTGGGGAAACTTTTTATGAAGAAGTCTTCCATAGCAATTGCAACAAAAGCCAGGAACTGTTCAAGATGTGCTTTGTACCCTACATTAATGAGGGGAAAGGGCTGAGCCGTGGTGGCTCACACGTATAAATTGCAGCACTCTGGGAGGCCAACACGGGCAGATTGCATGAGCTCAGGAGTTTGAGACAAGAACTAGTCCCTTGTCTCTACTAAATAGAAAAAACTAGCTGGGCATTGTGGCAGGTACCTGTAGTCCCACGTATTGGGGAGGCTGAGGCAAGAGGATCACTTGAGTCCAAGAGTTTGAGGTTGCTGTGTGCTGTGATGCTGTACTCTACCCAGGGAGATGGAATGAGATTGTTACTGGAGGAAGGGGGTCTGGCTGGCTGTCACTGTCAGCCAATGTGCACAGACTGGGACAGGTCCACCAAACTTTGTCAGGAGGCCAGCAATTCTGGAGAACAGTGAGAGTAGCCTCTCCAAGACTGTTTTATTCTTCCATTTCCAAAATTACAGTTTTATGCATGAAAGTTCAAAGTAAAAACTTAAACATAACAATTAGCATTCAAGACCCCAAACATTCCAATTCAACAGCTAATCTCCTAAATCAATCCTTCTAAACTACTCAAAATAGGCATCTTTGGGGTGGGAGTTAAATTAATAAAACAATAAGGAGGTAAATGTCACTTAGAACCTAAACTGAGCAGACCAGCTGCGTCATGTTGGCCTTAGCCTGACTGACTCCATCTTATTTTCACATGTGTGCTCTCAAGACTCTGTCTCAAAAAATAAAAAAATAAATAAAATAAAAAGAGAAGGGATGATTTCCTTCATAGTTGCATGAAGATACCAACAGAAATATGAGAAATAGCCAGAATTAGGCTGGGCACGGTGGCTGACCCCTGTAATCCCAGCACTCTGGGAGGCTGAGGCAGGTGTACTGTTTGAGCTCAGGAGTTGGAGACCAGCCTGAGCTAGAGTGAGACCCTGTCTCCAAAGATACCTGGGTATGGTGGTGGGCACCTGTAGTCCCGGCTACTCAGGAGGCTGAGGCAAGAGAATCACTTGAGCCCAAGAGTTTGAGGTTGCTGTGAGCTATGATGCCATAGCACTCTACTGAGGGTGACAAAGTGAGACTCTGTCACAAAAAAAACAAAAACAAAAAGAAAGAAATATCCAGAATTAACAATTCAGTGGTTATAAAGCAGGAGTCCTTTTCTCATTGATGGTCTTCTGGTTAACTTAATAAGTAGTCTAAGTTTAAAGAATATGAATTTTCCATACAATTATGAAGGAAACATAATTTTAAAATTACTTTTAAAAATGGCAATGGCCAGGCACAATGGCTCATGCCTGTAATCCTAGCACTCTGGGAGGCTGAGGTGGGTGGTGGATCCCTTGAGCTCATGAATTTGAGACCAGCTTGAGCAAGAGTAAGACCCTGTCTCTACTAAAAATTAAAAACTAAGGTAAGAGAAACACTTGAGCCTAAGATTTTGAGGTTGCTGTGAGCTATGAGGCCATGGCACTCTACCGCAGACAACATTAAAAAAAAAACATAAAAATAAATAAATTGCAATGTGCATATTGATTTCCCCCAAGATGGTGCCTGAGGTGGGGGAGGAGGAGGGAGCCAGTTGCTTCCTGAGCAACCCCTACCCCTCAACCAGCAGGTTGCATTTCCCCAGCAGCCTGTCCCACTGCTGAAGGGCCAAGGCCTTGGAGGCTAAAGGGGAGAGTCCAAGGACCTGCACCCAGGGTGGAGGAGAGATGTCCATGTCCAGAAACAAGTTCTGAGGCTCCAGGGAAGGAGCCACAGATTTGCTAACCTGTTATCAGCCTTTTCTTTTGCACTGGGAAATAACATGTTGAATCCACGTGGGGCGGGGGTAGAAGGTGCAGATGCGGGGCAGGCTTGGGAGGCAGCACCTAGTGTGGGGAGAGCTGAACCCTAGGCCAGAGAAGAGTTCCCATGACGGCCCTGCGGGCTCTGGCCTGGGCAAGTTACTCCATTTCTCTGGGTCTGAGTCCCTTCATCCATAGAATAGGCTACATGAAGGGATTGTTTTAGTTTAGGGTTCCTGAGACTCAGTCTCTAAGACAAGATTCGAAAGCAGGTAGATTTAACCGGGAATGATCTGGTTACTGCTGGTCAGGGAGAGAGGGAGGTGAGACAGAGAAGGGACGGGTCCTACAGTGGGTATGTTACTAAGCCAGCTCCACTGTGGGCATGTTACCAAGCCAGCTCCACTGTGGGCAAGTGGAATTGGATCCTGCTAGCGCATTCCAGAGCCAGGGGTGAAGATGCCTTTCAGGCTTACTGCACTGAGGTATTTATTTATCCCCCAGCTCCTGCTGGTCATTGGCAGAGAACAGTTGGAGGGTGTTAATTCCTGGCTCCACTGGCTTGCCCTGAGCAAGGAGATGCCAGTGTTGGCAGGTGCAAACTGGGCTGGTGTGTCCTGACGTGGAAGGGCTGAAAGGTATGGGCAGGGCACCCATGTCACCTGCTAAAGAAACCGACTAGATTTCATTTCACATTCCAGCTGCAACTGATTGGTAAAGGCTATCTGGCACACGGGGAATTCTTCTGGCAGGAGCATCTGAGGTCAGGCTGATGAGTGATGTCTGACATGGGTGTGAGACTGGAGAGTGGTGTCAGATGTGATGACTATTTGCCATTCCTGGACTGATTCACGCCCTTTAGCCTCTGCCCTTCCTTGTGGTTCTTTAGTGCTTCTTTGGGAGAAAGATGCCCCTTCCTTGGGACTCCTGCCCCAGTCCAGGTACGGCCACATCCAGCTGTGCTAGAGACATTGCATCTCATGTTGTCACCAGGAACCCGTGAGAGAAGGGCAGTGGGGGGTCTTGGCAAGGTGGAGGAGAGGCCCTGGTGCCTTAGTCCCTGAACTTCTGGAACCACAGCCCTAACGCTCAGGGGAGGAGGATGGATGGAAGGAGGCAGCTGGTTTTTTTTTTTTGAGACGGAGCCTCAAGCTATCCCCCTGGGTAGAGTGCCATGGCATCACAGCTCATAGCAACCTCCAACTCCTGGGCTCAAGCGAGTCTCCTGCCTCTGCCTCCCAAGTAGCTGGGACTATAAGCGCCCGCCACAACGCCTGGCCATTTTTTGGTTGCAGCCATCATTGTTGTTTGGTGGGCCCGGGCTGGGGATTTGAACCCGTCACCTTAGGTGTACGTGGCTGGCGCCTTAGCCGATTGAGCCACAGGCGCCCAGCCGAGGCAGCTGGTTTTGCTGAGCAGCTCCCATGTGTTCCCAGCACTATGTCAGCCACTGCACACACTCCTCTCCCGTGATTCTCACAACTCCACAAGGTAGGTAAGATTATCACACCCATTTGACGGATGAGGAAACTGGGGCTCAGAGAGGTTAGGTAACTTGCTCAAAGCCACACAGTGAGTAAATGGCTAGTTTTGGCTGCAGGCCTGTAGACCTGTGGCATTGATTTATACTTTTCTTTTGTGTATTTGAGCTCCTGTTCACCATGACTCTGCCAATGCTTAGTACCAGGGACTTTCTGACTTCCACTGGCCTGATGACTGAGAAATGCAGCCGGCAGCTCTCTGGCATCATAATCTGCCATCCTCCTTCCACCAGTCTTGCTTTAAGGTGTGTCTCATTTTAAAGCAAGGAGAATGATGAGTGGTGGGTGAAGAGGCCCAACAACGCTCAGGCCCAGAGTGCTACAGCCTCATTTTACAGAACGGGGAACTAGGGCCTGGAGAGGGGAGGGAACTTGCCCAAGGCCACATGAAGGTCATTGCCCTGACCCAGAGAGCACACCTTTCTCTGCAGCAGGTAACCCCAGAACTGTTGGCTTGTGCACCTCCATTCTTGTTTAGCCTCAGCTTCTTTCTCACCTTGGGTTGCGGCCCTGGGTGCCAACCCCCAGTGCCCCAGCAGCTGCTCTTGAGGGGCACTGTTCGGATGCTGGGCCCACGCTGTCCCCTCCTGCTCCACTTTCTTTTTCTGGTTGGGTAGAATTTACTCCAGGGGCTTTCGTTGTTAATGCTTGTCCTTGCTGTTGGGATGGTTATATCACGGATTAGAAAGGGCACAGGCTGTACTGTACAACCTCCCCCTCCCCCTGCTGGGCTCCCTTGACCTTGGCTGGGGCCCCTGGGCCAGGGCTGGGTGAAATTCTAACAATTGCATAAGCTTTGGAACTGATAGTGCACATGTTCCCACTGCTGGCTGTGTGATCTTGATTAGGTCACTTAACCTCTCTGAGCTTCAGCTTGCCCATCTACCTGTCTAACTTTCTTTTCCAGTTGGTCCTGGAGAATGGGAGGACCCCATCGGGTGGACCTCTCTGGGCCTCCCCCACTGAACACTGGGCCAAGCCCACTCTTTTCACTTGGTCCAACAGCCTTCTCTGCTTTGTCCTACCCCCCGGGAAAAAAAAGTTTCAGAAACTTAAACGCAGAAAAGTAGGAATAATGTAACAATCATCTAATTCACAAATGTTAGCATTTGGTCATTTCTGCTTCAGACTTTTTCTGTTAAGTATAGCAGTATTGAAGGCCTCCTTGGTTATTTCTCCCTCTCCCTCTCCAGAATCAGTTTCCTGAATAGGCCATATGTTTCCAGTGACTGCTTTTTGTATTTTTGCTCCACGTGCCAGACTGGAGCAAAGGGACTGACCCAGGGACCTGAGAGCTCTGCTTCCAGACATGCCGAGAGCCGGGACGCAGGTCCGGTCACGGCATTTTTCGCTCCTCCCCTGTGCCTTCCCTGACTCTGGGATTTCCTTTCCTCTCTGGTACTGTTTCCTCAACTGTAAAATGGAGATGGTAAGCCCCATCCTGCTTTCCTGGAGGGATGCTAAGGATCCATTTAAGATGATACTTGAGGGTGCTATAAGGGGCTTTGCAAATGTCAGGGGAATCAACAACAACCAAGAAGCCAGGGTGACTTACCATGTTTCTCTGAAAATAAGACACTGTCTTATACTTATTTTTTCTTAAGACACACTAGGGCTTATTTTCAGGGGATGTCTTATTTTTACTAAGTATAATGCAACAATCTACATTTATTCAGATACAGTTAAGTCATCTTCTTTTGGAACCTGACAGGGGGAGTCAACCTTGTTGGTGGGGTTGGCGCTAGTGATGCCCTAGCGATTGGAACGTGTGCAACAGGATGCCTGCGACCGTGGTTACTTCACACGCACCTGCACAAGTGTGAATGGCTCAGAGAATGGAGCTGTGGCAGATAGAAGGTATTCCGGTTTTCCTTACCACTCCATACCAAAGTGGCGTGGCTATGCCCATCACTAGGTCTTATTATTGGGGTAGGGCTTATATTTAACAATGCATAGAAATCCTGCTAGGGCTTATTTTTTGGGTAGGTCTTATTTTTGGGGAAACACGGTATCTAAGTAGCATTATAATACCATTTAATGCAGATGACCCACATTTAACCCTCTTGCTTAAAACCTTTCCATGGCTCTCCACTGTGCTCAGGATCCAGCCCAGGTTTAAGCAGGTCCTTTTTTATCTAGTCTTAGCCCCACTTATCGCTATGTTTTTGCATGTTGAAGCTCACCCCCCTCCTGCTCCCTGAATTTTCTTTTGGCTTTCTTTACAAAGCTTACATAAGCATTATGAAATTAACCTATTTGGAGCTCCACTAATGATGGATGATGGCACACCTGGGAGTAAAGAGGCCAAGAGCTTTTTTTGAGATAGTCTCAAGCTGTCACCCTTGGTGGAGTACCGTGGCATCATAGCTCACAGCAACCTCCAACTCTTAGGCTCAGGGGATCCTCTTGCCTCAGTTTTTCTATTTTTAGTAGAGATGAGGTCTTGCTTTTGCTCAGACTGCTCTTGAACTCCTGAGCTCAAGCAATCCATCCACCTCGGCTTCCCAGGGCTAGGATTACAGGCGTGAGCCACTGTGCCCGGCCCTGCCAAGAGCTTTTGTTGAAAATTTTCATTTCCAATCAGGTGCTGATTTCTTTCCACCCAAGCCTTCAATTATTGCTGTTCTAACATTGAAAAAAAAAATCAAGTATAAAAATCACACAAGAGGTAGTAAAATCAGCCCAACTTATAATTGAAAAAGAAAAACAAATTTGCTCTTAAAAAATGAGAAATTAAAATTAGACAACCTCTAAACCAGGGGTTTGGGGAACGTGGATTGGGGAAAAAGTTAAACCTTTACTTTCGCCAACTTCTAACTGAAATATAAAATTTCTGGCTCGGCGCCTATGGCTCAATCGGCTAAGGCGCCAGCCACGTACACATAAGGTGGCGGGTTCGTATCCCCAGCCTGGGCCCGCCAAACAACAATGATGGCTGCAACCAAAAAATGGCCTGGCGTTGTGGTGGGCGCCTGTGGTCCCAGCTACTTGGGAGGCAGAGGCAGGAGACTCGCTTGAGCCCAGGAATTGGAGGTTACTATGGGCTGTGATGCCATGGCACTCTACCCAGGGGGATAGCTTGAGGCTCCGTCTAAAAA
>CAUYQV010047565.1:0-64725 GCA_963574575.1 Galagoides demidoff
AACAATGATGGCTGCAACCAAAAAATGGCCGGGCGTTGTGGCAGGCGCCTGTGGTCCCAGCTACTTGGGAGGCGGAGGCAGGAGACTCGCTTGAGCCCAGGAGTTGGAGGTTGCTATGAGCTGTGATGTCATGGCACTCTACCCAGGTGGATAGCTTGAGGCTCCGTCTCAAAAAAAAAATAAAAAATAAAAAAATAAAATGCATCTTAACCTCTATGTAAATCAACTTAACCTCCCCTCAGCCAATGAAAAACCTTTTCCTTTGGAGAGTAAGAGGAAAGAAATTGAGCAGGTGTAGGAATGTGGGAAACCTGAAAATTCTCATGTGTCAACATGCTTTGGTATGTTTTATTGTAAAATATAAATCTAATGTACTTCACTATCCCTTAATATAATCTCCTTAACATCTGTTCTAAGACAGGCAGCCATATAAAATGTGCATAAGTGGAAGAATGAATGATTTCCACAGTTTAAAGGTTTTTTTTGATATTTCTTAACCGAGAAAAGAGGTACTGCTTAGGAGAAGGCAGACTACTGACTAGAGTTGCTAAAATGGGAAGAGGTGGCCTCTTATTTTAAACAATATAGGGAAGTCCCTGATGTTTCGTCCATGTTTGTGTTAAACAGCACCAGTTATTTTTAGGATCTATCCTGAAAATTTTAACCAATATTATTTTAATTATTCTTTAAAGATAAAGAGAAAAAGATGGGATCCATGGATTAATGAAAATTTAAGAGCACAGTGAACCCAGGACTCAATTTTCAAATTGTACTTCCATCTGGCAACCTAAAACTCATTTCTATCCCGAATCTTTCTAAAGACATTGCAGTAGATTCTGCAGTTAATGCCGTAACTTGACTAGTTTTCTCAATTGAGAAAGGAGCCAAATATCAGGTGTAGTATAGTATATAAATATCAACACTGTATTTATTATATATAAAATATATACTATACTCACTATACTACATACTGTGTTTACTATACTATATAAAATATGCCATGTGAATATAGTAAATATAATATTTATTTTTCATCTTTTGAGAAGGCCTGAGATAATTTTTTTAGGTAACTTAAATTTACTCTAGTAAGCACCAAAACTAAAAACATTTAAAAATAATCAAATTGCTGGAAGCAACACAGTAAAATGGAAAGAATATCACATGTATTCTTTAAAGATATGCATTCAAGTTCCGACTCTTTCACCTACTCTGCACAGCCTTGGGTAGGTACTATGATCTGAATGTTTTCTGTTGAAATCCTTAGCCTCCAAGGTGATGATATTAGGGAGTAAGGCCTTTGAGATGTGATTAGGTCATGAGAGCAGAGCTTTATAAATGGGATTACCACCCTTATAAAAAAGACCCCAGAGAGCTTGTTTGCACTTTTCATCATATAAAGACACATAGAACCAGAAAGTGGGCTTTGATTTTGGACTTCCCAGCCTCTAGAACTGTGAGAAATAAATTTCTGTCGTTCATAAGCTACCCAGTTAATGATATTGTTATAATGGCCTGGATGACTAAGACTGTAGTATACTTTGCCTTCTATGAAATTAAGTTTTTGTATCTGTAAAATGGAGGATGAACTAGAAATCTAGATGTCTTTCACATTATTAAAGTTCAACAAAAAATTTTCCTTATGTTTTCCCTGAATTATTAAACAGGCTAAAATGAATATAACTTTATGCTTCCTTAGGAGGTGAGGATTATCCATAGAAAAATAATTATGTAATCTAGTAAGAGACTATTGAGTTTGGGATGTCCCTTGTGCTCACATACAATGGCCTGAGAACACTGCATGTTTGTATGAATGACTGTGTGTGTGTGTGTATGTTCGAAACTTCTTTTTCTTTTCAGCTGTTAATTATTGATATCATCCCTGGGTCTCTTCATAACTCGCTGCCTTTTAAAAATGTACTTCTTGAAGAGTAATTATAATCCCCATCAAAGTGGTTGCAATCAGCTCAAACAACAGCACCAAAAATGTTTAGCTTGTTTGAAATCCTCGATGTTGGACTGATGGGTGAGTGAAGCATTTCTACACTCGAATCAACAAGAGAGCTCAAAATGAATCTCTAATGCTCTAATGGTAAGTACATCTTCTGCTCCATCCTCTGAGGAGGTGGAGGACAGTTTTTAAAGTCTCCTTTCTTAGGGACAACTCCTTGGAGACAGTTACTGGGTCCTTAAAGAACCTTTTTTTTTTTTTTTTCGACAGTCTAAAGAATCTCAACCTTTGCTCATTTTCCAAATGATTAAACTTTTTCATTGTAATTCTGTAAATCACTGTCAGTGCTTTCACATGTCTCTTGAGCTGTCTGGTTTCAAAATCAAAATTGTAGTCTAATAATAAAAGACTTACCATTTTTAGTAACATTTCTGTTATTGTATCTTAAAATAATGCTAACACTTTTGATATTATTTGCATTTTACTAATGGTTAATCTGAAATAAGAGTTCAAACATTTAACTAAAGGTTACTAAACTGGTGGTACTGTTTAAAAATGGTACAAATGATAAATTACACATGTATATTTTACCTCAATAGAAATAAATTAGTGGCACTAAGGAAATCATATTCTATTAGAATTGAATTGCTAAAGAATACATTTATAGCATATATATATATATATATATATATATATATATATATAAATAGGCAGAAAAATCTCTCTCACTTTGTCTCTCATACACACACACACAAACACACTCCCAATTGAAATAGTAAACTTGGTTGCTTTGGGGACACCAGAAGAATTTTCCTATAAGGCTTGATATTGGTCATTTAAATTCTGGCTAAGAAATAAAACTTATGAGTGGGGTTGTTTTTTTGAAATCAAGCTATAATTTTAAAGGAAGAAGACTCTCCCTTTCCCTCTTCCCCCAGTACACCATCTGTAGAGGTCACTTTCAGCTTGCAGACATGTGTGTGGTGTAAGGCACAAGTGTCTGTTATATAGAAGTGTGGCCCTGCTAGGTAATAACATTACGTGATAGGTCAATAATCATACCTATGTTTGACATATGTACTTTAAAATGACATAGTTGAACCAATTTATAAAATTTAATTCTTTCTGCTCATACTTATTAAAAGATAATTTGACTCTGATCCCTCATGTCTTATGGGTGTGAGGATGAAATCATAGCACTATGCTCTGTTCATTTTGTCTGGCACCATTTCCAATAAATTCCCCCCACTGCAGGTCCTCCTCCGAAACCCCAAGGTAGTCTCATATGGCAACCTTCTAGACAATGAACTTAAACCTCAGTTTCTGAAATACTCACTTGGTTCCTCAACTCTTTCCCACTTATCTTAACATAGCTTGGGGGAACATTTTGTTTTCCTTTTTATTCGATACTAAAAAAATCTGTATTTGATTAATAATGTGATCAATGTCCCAGAAATAGTGCACTGGAACTGAATATTGCTTACAAAATTTAGAAGCTGATATTTTGGCTCAGGAAAAAAAAAAACACCAAACCCCCCAAAAACTAACCTTTATAAAGATCACAGAACTGAAGCAAATCAAAACAACATTTTAGATACATACTGTTTTCATGTAAATATTATTTAGCTTAGAATTTGCATCTGAGAGCCACCAAACTCACCTAGCAAGGCGAGAAACTGTCCAAAAAAATATGAAAGTGATGGTACATAAATAGCATCTTATTATATCCAGATAAATTTTTAGTAGTTTATGGGGTTGTTGAGATAAATTCCCATACATTTAAAAGTGGGATTAGTGCAAGAATTCTATTCAAACACCATGCTCAAAAGGTAATGCAAGATAATTATATATATATACCTATTATACTTTTCATATGCTATCTTAAAAATTATGTGTGTGGAGGGTAGAATGGTGGTAGTGAGGGAGAATTTATTAAGCCAAGTATCTGAGTTGTTCCCTCCAAAGTGGGAAAATTAATTTGAACCATTGTTTGCTATTAAGGTTCAATTCCGTCTAGCATGCTTAGGTTTTCACCTATGTTTGTCAGTTTTTGACAGCTGTCAGTTTACAGATATGATCACTTTATCTAAGCCTCACCAACACTGCATTAGTATCTTCAGAAAATCTTCCGTGAAAGCTGTGCAGTTTCACTGTCCCAAATCAATGCCTGCATTCTTAAACTTGCAGTGCATTCATTTGTGGGCACTGAGGCAGCCAGTGGGAGGGTATTGATTGGAGTATAATGTCATGTGTAGCAGGAGAGAAAGATGAAAAGTGTTTTCTGCTTAATGGGTTGGTATTAAGTAGGCGGGAATGGCTTCTAATTAGCCAACAATTGCTGTGTTTCCCAGTTTCCCTCCTTTCCCTCCTCCTGTCGGTCACCAGCTGCCAATCTGCCCCCATTTTTTTTTTTTATTTGGAGTTCATTGCTCACTGCAGTGAAAGCCTTTGTTTAAGAAAGAGGGCTCCCAGGGTCTCAGCTGCCTGGGTACAGCTTGCTGCCTACGATGAGTAGCAACTGTCAGTTTATTTTATCTCAACCTTTTCATCATGCTGCTGAAACTGATCGACTGAAACCACCTGAGAGACCTGAGGATTCCGTACCTACAAGTCATTAGCTGGGACTGCACAGCCTCTCACCACATAGCAAGTCAACTGAACACTTCCCGAAATGCAGTCCACTTTAACCCCATGTTTCCCCATGAACACGTAAGAATTCTGTTCCGGTTTTGTTTTTGAAGCTGAATTGATGGGAGATGACTCCTTTGACGTATAGTCATATGTCAGAATATTTTGCTTTAGCTAAGGGATGAGGAGAATGCCCCCAACAGGCTTTGCTATAGTCATATCACCATCACAGAGGACATTATTCCATCCACAGTCAAAGTGAAGCTGACATTAGAAAACATTTTACACAATGACTTTGTAATATCTGGTCTTAAGTGCCGCCCATTCTTCACCAACATCAAATGTGCTAGATTGAAGCCTGATTTTGCATGTGTATTATCCAAAATAAAGCTACTGTCCAGGGTTTCTTGTGTTTTATTTTATAGCCAAGTAAGAAAAAAAAAATTCCCACATCCTTTAATGATACTTTGAAACCCCTCTGAGAGAGACTGTCTAACCTGTCGTAACCAGAATGCATTTAAATAGTTACATGATGAGAAAATTCCACCTGTGCCACAGTGGAGTGTAATGTTTAGTGAAAATCAATTACACACAAAGCTATGGAAAAGTGATGCTGTTATATACCTCTTAGAATCGTGGAGTTGTGACTATGTGCTAGCCACATTTCAACATGGGTAAACAGGGTTTGTGGGGAAATGAAATTTTTAGAACATTTGGAAGGGAAAAGAAAGATAACAAAGCATTAAAAAGTAGACTTTCCGATAAATTATATGACGTGACAAATATCAATACAGGGTTGGGATTAGGGAGGAAAAGAGTTCAAAGAACATCTGAATTGCTTTTAAAATACATATTTAAAGGAAGTAAAAGATGCAGACGCACTGAATAAAAGCAACGATTGGAATTGCTTCCCAAATTTCATATATGAATTTATAGTAACATTCAGCAGCTCTATTACTGCTAATAAATGTTGTCCTTTTTTTAAAAAAAAATAAAATACTTTGTTGTGGTGTGATTGATATGTAAAAAGCTGTACATATTTAAGATATACAACTCAATGAATCTGGGGATAAGAAAACCTTGTCTAAGGACCCACTAACTGAGTTTACATATATTAGTGAAGTGTCACATCTTCATGAGGCGCTAACCTTGCATTATCACCTTAAGATATTGAAAAATTTAAGAAACTTAAGATTCTCGCATGTAAGAATGTGTGATAAGTTTGTTAAGAGCGGATTCTTAAGCCCTTTTATTAGAAATTCTGATTCAATAATTCCAAAGGGGGGCCCTAGAATATACATTTATAACAACCCAACCCCACTTGCCCCGCACTGCCATAATTTTGATGCAGACGGTCCTTGAGTTGCACCTTGAGAAACTGCCTAAGGCTGATTGTAAAATTTAATTTTCCACAGGGCATCTTCAAATACTTATCAATATTAGAAAATGCAACAGAATATCTTGTCACCATTGAACATTTCTAACTTCAATGCCATTTATTCCTCTTAAAAATCTCCTACTTGCTTTAAAATCACTAAAAAGTAAAACAGACTAGACTAGAATGTAATAGAAAAATTCTAGAGTGCCTCACAGGTAGGAAGTACTGTTTTGACAGACTCTTTGTATTCAATTACATATTCTATGTCACCAGGTAAAATATATTTCTTACTGTAGACATTAGTCAAAGAACTCACTGCTTTACAAAGCTACTCTCCACACAGCAGCCAAAGTGATCTTTTTGAAAAGTCAATCAGAATCCTCTTCTCAGATCTCAGTGATAATTTTCCATCACAATTGAAATAAAATCTAAAGTCATCACTATGGCTTACTAAATTACCTGGCTGCCCTTCAAACCTCAATTCTTATCTCTCTCCCACTCACTGAAGTTGTTTCAGACCTACTGGTCTTTTCCTTGTTACTTGAACAAGCCTAGCTTTACCTGCACGTCTTCCCCCCACTCTCCTAGATGTTTACATGCCTTGCTTCCTCATTTCAATCAGGCTTCTCAAAACCATTGGTTTAAAATAGCTCTCTCCAAAACACAATCACTCTCTCTTCTCTTACCTGCTTTATTTTCAATTCATAGCACTTAGTGCTATTGCTAGAAGTTGCCCCCCCAGCATTTAAATTGCCATTTCCATGCTTAAGTAGTTCCCTACTGACAAATTTAGGTGGAAAGTTAAGACTTGTTCTCACTTTAAGTAACAAAAAGCCAAATATTCACTTCCCAGCCTCCCTTTCAGCTAGGACAGGATCATGTGAGCCAGCCTCCACTCATCAGCTGCACACATGGTAGACTTTGCATCATACCTGGTGATGATTAGCAGGGGAGTGCAATCTAACTGGCAAGAGATGGCATCAGGCAGGGTTCTGGAAGCTTCTTCAATGGTTCTCATGATAAGAAATTCACTTGCCAACATCTATGCACTAGTAAATTTTGCCTGAACTTTTTTTACTGTTATATACACAAGGCTTTAGTATACGCAAAGCTGAAAATTTTGCCACTCACACTTTTATTCCTAGAACAGGACAGTAAGTTCTTTTGTATCCCTGTTAATCAAGTTTGTGGAAATATTTATGTGAACCAAAGTCCCCCAAAATATGATTATGATTCCATCATACTTACAATTATTCAATTATAATTTCAATTAGGTTTGCTTATGAATAGAAATTGTTTCATTGATAGGTATTTCAAATTTGCTTTAATTGTAGTATAAGCATACATTTGCTTCATTGCACTTCCCAGATGCTGTGTTTTTTACAAATTGAAGGTATGTGGGAACCCTTCATTGGTAAGTCTGTCGGCACCATTTTTCCTTTTTTTTTTTTAATTATTAAATGATAGCTGTATATATTAATGCAAACATGGGGTACAGTGTAGTGTTTTCACATACAATTTGAAATATTTTCATCAACTGGTTAACAGTGACTTTGTGTCATTTACTTAGTCATTGTGTTAAAACATTTATACTCTAGTTCTAGAAAAGTTCACTTGTACCCTTGTTAGACAGACCATATAGGTGATCTTTCCAGTCACCCTCCCACCACCCATCTGCCCTTCTCCCCTCCCCTCCATGACCCTCTCCTCATATTCTTAGGCTAGAATTAGGTTGTAGCTTTCATTTGAGATCTATAAATTAGTTTCATAATAGGGCTGTGTACGTTGGATTTTTTTTTTTCCATTCTTGCAATGGCACCATTTTTCCAATAGTATGTGCTCACTTTGTGCCTCTGTGTCATTTATTGGTACTTCCTGTAGTATTTCAAACTTTTTCATTACTATTATATCTGTTATGATGATGATCCATGATCAGTGATCTTTGGTATTACTATTGCAATTATTTCAGGATACCATGAACTGTGCCCATACAAGATGGTTAATTTAACTGACAATTATTGTGTGTGTTCTGACAGCTCCCCTGACTGGCTGTTACCCTGTCTCTCACTCTGAAAGGACCTCACTACTGCCTAAGATAGCAATATTGAAATTAAGCCAGTTGACCCTACGATATCCTTCAGGTATTCAAGTAAAAGGAATAATTGCATATCTCTCACTTTAAATCAAATACTGGAAATGATTAAGCTCAGTGAAGAAGCCATGTTGAAAGCTAAGGATAGCCTCTTGCACCAAACAGCCAGCAGAGATCAGTTCATGAGGTTTGAGGAAAGAAGGTGTCTCTGTAACATAAAAGTGCAAAGTGGAGCAGCAAGGGTTAGTGTATAAGTTACAGCAAGTGGTTCAGAATATCTAGCTAAGATCATTGATGAAGGTGGCTACACTAGACCACAGATTTTCCATGTGGATGAAATGGCCTTCTGCTGGAAGAAGATGCCATCTAAGACTTTCATAGCCAGAGAGGAGATGTCAATACCTGGCTTTAAAGATCCAAAGGGCAGGTTAACTCTCTTTTATTAGGGGCTGATGCAACTGATGACTTTTAGTTGAAACCAATACTTATTTACCATTGTGAAAACCCCAGAGCCTTTAAATTATGCCAAATCTGCTCTGCCTGTGTTGTATAAATGGAACAACAAAGGCCACATGGAAACACATCTATTTACAGCATGGTTTATTGAATATTTCAAGCCTACTATTTAGAACTACTACTCAGAAAAAGAGATTCCTTTCAAATTGTTGCTGCTTATTTACAAGGCATCTGGTCACCTATGAACTCTGATGGAGTTATATAAGGAGATTAATGTTGTTTTTATGTCTGTTAACATAATGTGCATTCTGCAATGCATGGATCAAGTAGTGATTTTGACTTTGAAGTCTTATTATTTAAGAAATACATTTTATAAGACTATAGCTGCCAGAGATAGTAATTTCTCTGATAGAGAAGTTCAAGACTTCAGTGGGAGGAAGTAATTACAGAAGTAATGAAAATAGCAAGAAAACCAGAATTAGAAAAGGAGCCTGAAGATGTAACTGAAGTGGTGCGATCTCAAGATGAAACTTGAACAGATGAGGAGTTACTTCTTGTGGATAAGCAAAGAGGTTTCTTGAGATAGAAAATACTCCTAGTGAAATGCTGTAAACATTGTTTAAATGACAAGGGATTTAGAATATTACTTAGTTGATAAAACAGTGGCAAGATTTGGGAGGATTGCCTCCAATTTTGAAAGAAGTTCTAACATGGGTAAAATGTCATCAAATATGATTATATGCTACAGAGAAATCTTTCATGAAAAGAAAAGCCAATTGATGCAACAAACTTTATTGTCATATTTTAGATATGACAAACTTTATTCTCTTATTTTTAAGAAGTGTCACAGCCACCTCAGTCTTCAGCAACCACCACTCTGATCAATCAGCAGCCATTAATGTCAAGGCAAGACTCTGCACTAGCAAAAAGATTATGATTTGCTGAAGGCTCAGATGATCATTAGTGGTTTTTAAGCAATAAAGTATTTTTAAAAATTATATGTATATTGTTTTTTAGACATAATGCTATTGCACACAGTAGACTACATGGCTGGACAATTAAGTTTGTGAACTTGCCACAGTACATTTATCTTGGTAGCACTGTACAAACACCCAGTAAGGCTTTATAACCTTGGTATATCAGTGTCTCCCAGCTGTGTTCATGTCAACATGTGACAGTCTTGCTGTGTGGTGTTCATTATTGTTGTCTGCTTTTGTGTGCCCTCGCAAGAATGGTGGAACTTAAATTAGAGCATTGAACAAATGTTAAATTTCTTGTTAAACTTGACAAGAGTGGAAGTGAAGTCAGGCACATGTTAGTCCAAGTTTATAGAGCTAAAGCCATGAGGTAAACAGTAGCGTACAAATGGATTAAATGTTCTTCTGAGGGAAGAGAAAGCATCACTGATAAGGAGATTTTAGGTGGGTCAGTAATGACCAGAACTAACAAAAACATTGCAAAAATTCATTAAATTGTTTGTCAAAATTCTCAGCTGACTTTGAGAAGCATAGAAGACAAAGTAAACACTGATAGAGAAATAGTCAGGAAAATCTTAACTGAAAATGTTGGCATGAGAAAAATGTGGCTCTTGCATCATGACAATGTACCAGCTCAGACAGCACTGTCTGTGAGGGAGTTTTTAGCCAGCATAGATCAATGTATTGGAACATCCCCCCCAATCACCTGATCTGGCCCTAAATGACTTTTATCTTTACTTGAAGATAAAGGAAATGTTGAAAGGAAGTCATTTTGATGACATTCAGAACATCAAGTGTAGTATGATATTTGATGGCCATTCCAGAAAAAGAGTTCCAAAATTGCCCAGGAGGGTGGACTAGGTGCTGGTGTCAGTGCATGGCTTCTCAAGGGGAATACTTCAAAGGTGACTGATTCAGGATGAGTTCACCAACCTAATTGTCAGACCTCATAGCCATAACTTCTATATGAGATGGAGAACCAAAAATTTCATGTGACTTGCTAAAGTAACAAGCATTTATTGCAATGTTTACTTTATTTCAGTGGTCTGGAATGGAATCTGTAATATCTCCAAAGGGTGCCTAAATATTGCCTGATCTTTCTTTCTTTTCCTTCAAATCAATGTACAAAAGAGAGTCAAGAAGAAATTCTGAAGGAGAGCAATAGGACAGTTTTGATCTACTTATCTTCATAAATTATATTTGCAATGAGAACACTTCTCAGTATAAAGCTGATTTTTTAAAAGGAGAATTTCTATGTTAGATATA
Organism: Galagoides demidoff; assembly: GCA_963574575.1. NCBI lineage: Eukaryota > Metazoa > Chordata > Mammalia > Primates > Galagidae > Galagoides > Galagoides demidoff. The sequence continues at coordinate 10,746 of CAUYQV010047565.1, forward strand.
AGTAAGTGACAGTATTATGCATAATTATCTATGCAATTACACTTGCACATGCTTGAAAATTTTTAGCCAGGATGCTTAATAACATTTGCATGGTTAAATGAGACAGCAGAAACAACTGGAAGGGCCTCAGGGCATGGTCATCTATTTAAGCATCCACTTGGATTTTCAAAATAATTAGTCATATAATTGTGTGCCTAAACTTAGTAGATTCATGAACGTAATTATAAATTATTAAAAAGCCATGCTTGTAATGCTTTGCCCCCCATTTCCTGCCAATCAAATTACTAAAAAATATACCATATTCACATTTCATCATATAAAATTTTAAATATCACTATAGTATAAAGCCCTGGATAAAGGTGAAAACACAGGTGAATTCATTCTGATGAGCAGTAATGTAGCTATTTGGACATCTATATTTTTAAGGAATATTCCTATGATCAGGTCATAATACCAGCCTTCTCATCTATGCCTGTGAAGACTTTTACCAAAAACAATTGGTTTTTTTTGCTTACACTGTATTCAATACAACTAGTATTTTATATTGTGTTAGAAGAAAATGAATAACTAAAGGATGGATATAATAGCTTTTGCTTGCATAGTTTATTTTTCCCTTTTAATAATCTTGTTAGCTGCTGGTGGTAATAACTTGGGCCAAATCAGTCTGTATGGCACAGTATAAATATTATGCTGGTTATTACTGACCCACCTGAAATCTCATCAGTGATACCTTTTCTTCCCTCAGGAAAATTATATTATACTCAAATTTTTATAATTAATAAAATATATTAATTTAAGTAACTCAAAAACATACTCAAATTTTTATGATGGCTATTTCAACCCAGTTCTTCCAGTTTTTCTCAACAATTCTTTTCCTGGTTATTGATTTTGTGCCTTCATTTTTCTTGTTATTTTACTATCTGAATTTAAAATATATGGAGACCTGAAAATCATGTTTCACTGCCTAGGACCTTATTATCTAATAAGCAAGGCTAGAAGCTGAGAAAGACAAGGAGGGAGGGTGTGGGGGATGAAGGGATTGGGTTCACCTTTTGGGGGCAGGACACAAATATAGGAGGGTCCTTATTTAACAAAAGCAATCAGTGTAACCTGCTTCTGTGTACCCTCAATGAATTCCCAATTAAAAAAAAAGCAAGATCAGAAGACCTTTGAAAGTGTTGAACTAAGCGTCTTTTGATAAGAGTGCAAAAAAAACCTTATTGGCTGATGATGTCACGAATTCATAGTCTTAATTCAAAAAAATCAGACTTTCACTAATGGCTAAGATCAACCCTTCTTTTTCTCAATTTAGGTGCCAGATGTTAGAGGTTAGTAGATGCAGTCCCTCAAAGGCATAGCATTTAAATGAACTAACTTTAGTTTTCTCTATTGGTTTGATGAAGTCCAATTTTGTTTACCTTCAGGGCATAATGGAAGAACATATATTTGTTCAAATTTTTTCATTGAAGGTTAGAATGAAATGAAAGGAAGAAAAACCTGAGTATAGTGGATGGTGAATATTGGTTAAATCTTTTAATATTTATCTCATTGCTAGAGCAGCTCAGAGTATTCAGATAGTAAATGTGTTTGGGTGCATTCCAAAGATATTTAAAGACTTATTTAGGAAGGTCAGAGCTGGTCAGTATAGACTGGCACTAAAATTATGAAATATACTAGTATTTCTTCTCATTAGAGTGTTGCCCAATATTTAACATATTGAATGCATTGTACCTCTTTCCAGGAAGCTGACATCATCCATAGAAGGGTAATATTTACCCAAGAATTGTTATTCAAATCACTCATAATCATAATGCATTAGAAATAATTTCTATAGGAATATTTGCATAAAAACATTTTTACATTAATTATACTAAAGAATATACACCATAGAAAATTCATTCTTGGCTGGCGCCTTAGCCGATTGAGCCACAGGCACCGAGCACAAAGAAAAAAAAAAAAAAAGAAAATTCATTCTTCTTTATGTTATTTTATTTATTTTTAACTTATTTATTATTAACTTAAAACCAGAGGAAGGACAGATTAAAATAATATAAAGAGGGTGGCACCTGTGGCTCAAAAGAGTAGGGTGCTGGCCCCATATGCTGGAGGTGGCGGGTTCAAACCCAGCCCCAGCCAAAAACTGCAAAAAAACCCCCATATATATGTGAGTCAATTCTGTGCTAATAAATATAACTCTGAATCAGGAAAAGTTTAGAAAGAATTAGAAGCCAGCAAAACTTTTGCCTTCATGTTTTAAATGCTAACAGCATAATCACTTCTTTCTTTCAGAAGAATCATTAGAATTATTCTAATGGAGTCTTACCCAAAATAAGATTAAAGATATATATGGAAGAGGACCATTTTGCCCCCAAATTCTAGCAATCTTAGAAAACATTCAGCTGAATCAGCACAATATTTGGACTCCATGACAAGTCAAAGGACATAGCTAGAGGTAGCGGTAAGACCCCTCAGTGAGTTTGACAAACAGAAATGGGTGACAACTGGGTTGTCCCAGAACTTCAAACCTTAGCCTTCTACTGATACAGATCCAGCATCCACTCTGTTTTGCTGTGGTTTAACCAACCAACAAACTTTTCATAAGCTTCTTAAACTAGCAATTAAAGCCAAAATTGAAATAAAATCGGACTAGAGAAAACCAGCTACATTTTTCTTGGAAGTTGTGAGTGTACATTGACTGGAAAGTTAAAACTGGTAACACCACTAGCTACCAAGAACTGTGAGCAGAATCTAAAAGAAGTATAGTTTTTGTTTGAGCAATCAAGAATTCTCTTTTATTGAACTAAGGCAGCAGATAGAGATGGAGAGTCTCAGAGGGAGAAAAAAAGAAAAAGGCAAAAAAAAAATCTTTCAACCTGAGGGATCTAGAGCTACATTATTATTTCCCAATGAAGTAAGCATCAGTTTCTGAAAAAGTACTTTATTCTGAAGGAAGGAACTTGTCACTTGCAAAGAATATATAAAGATAAGTGAACTGTATTTGAATGAGGAAATTTGAAATTCAGGCTCAAATTCTGTTGTAGTTTTTATTTTAAAATTTGGTTACAATTAAGAATTGATTTGTCTTTTTCAGTCTGTTTCCCCTTTGCTATTATTGCATTTTCTTATCAGTTGCAGAAGTCATTGAATTCTCTAAACTCTTTCTTAGTATTCATTAGAAATCCGTTTATATAATCTATCATGATTTCAATAAGATTAGCAGTAAAAATGAATATACTTATGATTTCTTGGACATTAGCTTGGAGCATATAGTGAAACATAAAATGATTCATCAAACTTGTTTTCTGTAACTAGAAATGAGAATAAAAAACAAAGGATTTTAAGAGTCTCTGATTCTGAAAAAAATCACAGGCAGACCCATAGCCTAAGACACACAATTTTAAATTGTCACACAGAGAAATAGCTGTCCCAATTCTCCCACTGGAACACCTGCTGCTGCTGTCTTGGGAGCCATCACGAAGAATCCTGAAGCTTTGGGAGCCAGGGCACACTAAATTAAGCTGTGGTAACAAACAACTCTGAACACCTCAGCAGTTTACCTTAAGAAAGGATTATTTTGTGTCCACACAAAATCAATAGCAGACATCAGTGACTTTCTGGGGCACACTCTCACATGGTAATTAGGTGATCCAGGCTGCTTCCATCTTGTAGCTCTATTATTTTTTATAAGGCTTCCTCCATGATCACTTTGGCAGAGAAAGAATTGGCAGCAGGGTCTCAGGTGGACTCTCCTATGCCTAAGCCCTGAAGTGACTTTTGCTTACAGGCCCCTGGGCCAGGACTAGCTACAGAGCCTGCTCAGTTGCAAGGGGCTGAGAAGTACAATCTTCCTTGTGACCAGAAAAGAAAAAAAACAGCCGTTTGGAAGCACTTGTAATTTCTACCTCCTTGCACAATGATTATTGAACCTTCTGAAATTGCAGATGGCTCTTGAACAGTTCAGGGGTTAGGAGCACTAGTACTCTGTGCAGTTGAAAATCCACATATAACTTTCGACTCCCCCCAAATTTAACTACTAATAGCTTACTGGAAGCCATATCTATCACATAAACAGTCAATTAACATATATTTTGTGTGTTGTGTGTATTATATACTATATTTTTACCAAGAACTAAGCTAGAGAAAAGAAAATGTTATTAAGAAAATCAAAAGAATTTCTCTCATAATTCAATCTGGTGTGGTTCAAGGATCAATTGTACATGTAATGTATATTTTTCTGAAGAAATGAGAGATCTTAGCTTTTATCAGATTCATCAGAGAGTTATCTGTCTTTTAAAAATTCTAATAAACTTTTTCTTCCAATAAAGGGTATAGATTCATAAAGAAAACTATAAATATAGGAATTGCTTACAGAAGTTGAATTTAAGAACAGATTCCCAGAATTTGTAAGACCAATTCATGTATTTGCCTCTTTATCCATAATTACAGTGCCTCACACTGCCTCAATGATTTTAGTTATCCATTATATCACAACTGTCCTAGGTAATTTTCTAAAATGAAAAAAAATTCCTAATTGCTCTAAATAGATTAAAGCACTTTTAGGCATACTATAGTGTGAATCAGTTCGATTAGATTTCTTCCTAACATTGTTTTTAACTCTGATTCTCTGAAGGAAGAGTTTTCTCATTAGGAAAGGAGTTAAGTTAGCAGGAGGGGTAAGTAAATTTAGAACATAAGGCATTTTTAAAATTCAGAGAGAATATCAGATTTTGAGATATTGACTGATGTTTAAAGAATATATTTGATAAAATTCTCATGTAAAAAGTAGGTTACCCAACAAATAGTTCAGGCTTTCCTTAAGTGCTACTATGTGCCAGACTTTGTGCTGGCTGCTGGGACTGTGACCATGACTTCAGTTGCTCCTGTGTGCTGGATAGCACATTAGCATTACTTGGCATAGTATTCTTACTGGGTCCTCTTAGATCTGGATTTTCTTCTATTTCTACCACCCCTGACACAGCACCTTTCCCTCTTTCTTTTTATGATTTTCTTATTAACATTCTCTTTTCTCTAGTTTACTTTGTTGTAAAAATTCAGTATATCATAAATGCACCACATTCTTACAGTGCTTAGAATAGTAACAACAACAACAAAAACTCTAGTTAAAAGTGACTTAAGAAATAGAGAGATGGTGGTTTGAGGAGATATTGGTCAAAGGATACAAAATTTCAGTTAGGAGGAATAAATTCAAAGGATCTATTGTAGTTAATAAGAAAGGTCTTGTATTTCAAAAATTGCTAAGAGTAGATTTTAAGTGTTATCACACAAAATAAGTATATGAGGCAAGTTGGATGCTAATTAGTTCTGTTGACACATCCACAATTTATACAGATTTCAAACATCATATGGCATGAAGCAAATATATATATATATATGTGTGTGTGTGTGTGTGTGTGTATGATTTATATTTTTCAATTAAAATAATAAAATTAAAAAAGAAATGGAGGCTAGATATGGTGGCTCATGCCTGTAGTTCTAGCACTTAAGAGGCTGAGGAAGGTGGACTGCCTGAGCTCATGTGTTTGAGACCAGCCTGAGCCAGAGAGAGACTTCATCTCTAAAAATAACTGGGCACTGTGGCAGGCACCTATAGTCCCAGCTACTCAAGAGGCTGAGGCTAGAGAATCACTTGAGCCCAAGAGTTTGAGGTTGTTGTGAGCTGTGACGCCACAATACTCTATCAAGGATGACAAAGTGAAACTCTGTCTCAGAAAAAAAAAAGAAAGAAAGAAAGAAAGAAAAGAATGGGGAAATTTATCTTATATTAAAAAAAGTGGTAGTGGTAATTACAGACTTACTTAATTTAACATACAGGAAAGTCTTTATGTGTCTAAATTCTTTCCTTGCTTTCTTGCTGCCACCCTTAGCATTTTGATAGCTTAGTTGCAAGTGGGTTACAGTAGCTCCAGCCATCACATATTCATGTATCACCATTTAAAGTCAGGAAATAGGGAGTCATCTTATCTTGTGCTCTTTTTTTTTGAGAACAAAGAAAACCTTCATAGGAATTTTTCAGAAGATTTTCTTCTTGTATATCGCTCATTAGAATTAAATCATGTATCCTTCATAAAGCTGTTACTTGACAAATATAATGAGATTACAGTGACTTATGTGGTAAATATTCAACTATTGGAGATGGAGAGAGGTCTTACCTCTCCCTAAGGACATGGCAATTTGAAGAGCAAAAATATATCAGGATTCTGTTACCAGGTAAGATGTTGGGCAACGACTACTGGGCCAAACAGCCAACAGGGTATTCTACAATGGTACATTATATCTTTGGATCCTCAAGGCAACAGAAGTAAAGTTGCCCAGGTCCATCAGCTAAAAGTGGTGGAATTGGGATTCAAACAAAGCATTTGTTTGACTTTGATGCCCAAATTCCTTACTGCACAACCTTTGAAGATTATTGTCAAAGAAGACTGCCCCTTACTGAAATATGCTTTTTCAAATTCAGAGATTTATTTCTCTGGGGTTTTCCTTAATTCTCTATGTCAGATTGTTCTCCAAAAATCCTTAAAGAAGTGTTTTGTAGAACATAACTAAGGGACTTTGAAGTAATTATGTTTGAGATTATGTAACGATTCATCCCATTGACTTTATCTTTTCCTTGCTCCACCCCCATTGGACCAGCTGCTATTATGTATATGTTGATGTACTTGAAATATCATAGCAAAAACAACAAAAAGAAGTTATTTCTGTGGGATTTACTGTAAATCATATTGGGAATAATAATGCTTTAAAAACTCATAATAATTCTTCTGATTTTAAAGATTTTCTTAAATTCAGTTAAAAGTAAAATCAAATTTAAAAGGATAAGAATTTCCTTACACACCTAAGAATCAAATTTAAAGAACTAAAAAGGAATTCAGAGATACAATCTAATCATCTCTCTTCAATATCAATTTTACAAATGAGAAAACTTGCCCAATGGATGTCGAGAATCTAAGTTCATAGGGACACTGGGATTAAACGATTTAGAATATCAAATAATTTTCTTTACTTTTCTTTTTTTTGATACAGAGTTTCACTATGTTGCCCTTGGTAGAGTGCTGTGGCGTCATAGCTCACAGCAACCTCAAACTCTTTCTTTTACCTCAGCCTCCCAAGTAGCTGGGACTACAGGCGCCTGCCATAATGCCCAACTAATCAAATAATTTTCTATTTGATATATCCTACATCCCAGACACCAGAGTCTTATAGTAATAACATCAATATCAATTCCGATAATATGACTACTATAAATGGTTCCATTTTTCTTAGAGGAGATGCATATTCAGGGATATATTCCATAAGAGATAATCAAATTTCTCTGTTTTAAAGAGCTTTGGAATTTTTCCCTTCTGTGTGATTATATGGATACATATTTAGGATCATTTGTTTTAATATTTTCATAAGATTTTTAGGGATTGCTTTTGCTTTTTCAAAATTTCCTTTAGTCAGGGTTCCTTGTAAAAATGACTGGTTCCAGATCTGGATTCAAAGATGTTCACAGTGATTCTATGGCAATTTCTCACAGCAAATAGCAAGCAAGCCATTAAACCCCACAAAGCCTACATAAGAAACATCCTTTGTATAGGAGACTCATCTGATGATTTTTGGTCAAAAGATATCTGAGATAAAAATACATCTGCCACCCTAACCAGGTAATATTTCTGCAATCTTAGGGGGAAAAAAAACATGATGCAAATCAAAACAACAAATTCCTTTTAAAGGGACCCAACCACTAGACAATGAGAATATGGCTGCCAAAACAGGGCATTCCCAAAGGGGACATCGACGGGGTGAAAGCTGAAGAAATGCAGTCCAAATGTTGAGCTAAGCTGGTCCCCAAGCTGCAGCTGTCTGCCCAGCTGCAACTGAAAGTGCCTCTGCAGAACCAGATTTCTCCACTTAATTTACATCCAGGTCTACATTTGTTTGTTATACATTCTTCAATCTGAAGGACTTTCTTTAACAGTTCTCATACTGGTGTGTTAGTGATCAATTCTCTCAGCTATTGTGTACTTGGAAAAAAATCTTAATTTTATCTATGTTTTTAGAAGATATTTTCACTGAGTATAGAATTCTAAGTTTGTTTTTTAAAGAATTCTAGTTTAGATAGTTCTTTTCTTTCAGTACTTGAAGTATGTTGTTCCATTTTCTTCTGATTTGCTTTACTTCTGCTGAGATTTCTGCTCTTATCTTTGTTTCTCTGTATGTGTCCTTCCCCTCACATCTCACCTCCATCCTGGCTATTTTTAAAATGTTGTCTTTATCTTTATCATTATCTTCAAACAGCATGATTATGATGTGCCTTGATTTAGTTTTCCTTGTTTTCTTTTGCTTAGAGGTCATCAAGCTTCTTAAATCTGGATTTATAGTTTTCATCAAATTCAGAAAAACAATTGACTATTCATTATTTTCTAAGATGTTTTCTTTTCTATTGACTCTTCTTTTTTCTCTCCTTTGGAACCTTCAACTTGTGCATATACATGTAGTAGGCTTCTTGAAATTGACTCACAGTTTTCTATTATGCTTTTTTTTTAAAGTAACTTTATCATCTGCATTTCATTTTATATAGTATCTATTGCTATGTCTTCAAGTTCACTAAGTTTTTCCTTTGAATTATCTAATATGTTGCTATTCCCGTTCAGTTTATTTTTCCTCTTGGACATTTTATTTCTTCTAGAAATTCGGTTTGTGTTTTTCCTTATATTATCTATGACTTTATCAGTTCAGTCTTCTTACTCCCTCTTGAACAGATGTACGATAGTTTTAATAATGATTTTATGTTCTTGTCTACTAATTCTGTCACCTGTGTTATGTTTGAGTCAGTTTGTATCTATCTATTCTCTTTTCAATGTTAGTCATATCTTCCTGCTTCCTGAAAAATCTATGTAATTTTGATTGGATGCCAGATTTGGAGAATTTTACAAAAAGTAAAATGGTTGCTAGATATTTTTCATTCTTATGAATATCCTAGTTTTGTTCTAGGATTCAGTTACTTGAAAATATTTAATAATTTAATTTTTTTTAAAGCCTTGTTAGTGGGACCAAAGGAATCTTTCAACTAGAGCTAATTTTTCCTCATTACCAGGACAATGTCTTTACCTGTCTTCTTCCTGGTGTCCCTTGTTTTATGAGGTTTTCCTATTCCCAGTGGTGGGAATGCAAACTTTTCCCAACTATGTTTAGGCTTAAGAGACTGATCTAACTGAATGTTTGGATGGTACTTTCCCAGGCCAGCAGCAGTTTCTTCCCATCATATACTGATCAGTATTCAGCTGAAGACTGTGCAGAACTCAGGTCTCTCTCCTTCTCCACCTCTTTTCTTTACAGTACTCTTTGTTGTAAACTCTAGTCACTTTGGCCTCCCTGCACTTCCAATTCAGTCTTCTCAACTCAGGGAGTCTGCTGGGCTCTGCCTTGGTTTCCCTCCCTGGGCTGCAGCCTGGGAACGTTCTCCATTTTGTCTTTATTACTGCATGACTGCATTACCCCAGGTCTGAAGACATTTGAAAATAAGAAATGTGAACTAAACAATTTTTTTGTTACTGTATGATTCGACCATTTCATGATTCTATAAAACTCATAAAAACTCAAAATTTTAACTTATTTTCAGAAGATGGAGAGAGGTTATAGGAATAGTATCAGATTTAAGTTATAGGAAAGTACTAGAGGCAGCTGTAAAATTAAATTGCATGAAGAAGGGATGATGAAGAGTCAAAAAGCAGGCATATATTCAGGAATTAGGAACCCCAGGGACAGCAGAAAAAGGACAGGGGTTCAGGAAAAGCAAAAAGGAGGTAGGACATAAGGTTGAAGACAGGAGGATTAGTTGAAAGTCTGCAGATTAAAAACTTCATAAATTCACTGGGATTAGCAACTCCAACAGTGCCAGCCAGAAAAAAATAAAATTACATAGGATGTCAGATAGCTAGAGACTTCTTTATTATGAGTTCTAGCAGAATTATCAAATACTTGTACTTGGCATTTATACCAAGTTATTAATATTTAATAATAATAACAATGATAATAATAATAAATTCCCTGGCTCAGCATCTGTAGCTTAGTGGCTAGGGTGCCAGCCACATACACTGGAGCTGGGGGTTTCAACTCCAGCCCAGCCCTGCCAAACAACAATGACAGCTACAACCAAAGAATAGCCGGGTGTTGTGGCAGGTGCCTGCAGTCGTAGCTACTTGAGAGGCTAAGGCAGGAGAATTACTTAAGCCCAAGAGTTTGAGGTTGCTGTGAGCTGTGACACCATAGCGCTCTACCAAGGATGATATAGTGAGACTCTGTCTTAAAAAAAAAAAATAGTGATAAGAAATTCCCTTTTGCAGAAACCCACAGAAATTGATGTTTATGGGAGAAAAACAACAAATAAAATTTTCATGAAGATCTAGATTGCATGTTTTAAAGACTACAAAATACCATATTTAGTTAAAAAGATATTCTTACTTAGAGATCATGGTCAGTTCTAGGGGAATGTTGTCCATAATCTAATTCAAACCTCACATGACAGGCTAAAGAGATTGAAGTGAAATCTTTTGCTAAAAGTCACAAAACTAGTGTTCAATGTGGTATTAGAATTCAGATCAATGGACTCTTGAGTAACAGCCTCTCTCAATGACACAGAGTTGCCAGTAGAGAAAGCTTTGATTCAGTCACATTTTTCACCAGAATCTTCTTTTTTCGTGTCATGTTTTTGAACACATTACTAGAGACAGACTTTGGCTCTGTGATGATGACAGGATTCTATGAAATCCACTTGCTGATTTTTTGACTAATTCCATAATTTTGGGGTCATTATTAGGGTTATTTAACAAATGGAAGTAACTGATCATAATAGAATATGAGGACCCACTGGTGAATCTGACTTCTTCACATTCTTTTTTTTTTTTTTTTTTTGAGACAGAGTCTCACTATGTTGCCCTCAGTGGAGTGCTGTGGCGTCACAGCTTACAGCAAATTCAAACTCTTGGGCTTAAGTGATTCTCTTGCTTCAGCCTCCCAAGTAACTGAGACTACAGGCACCTGCCAAACACCTGGCTATTATTTTGTTGCAGTTGTCATTGTTGTAGCTGGCCTAGGCTGGGTTCTAACCCTCCAACTTTGGTGTATATGGCTGGTGCTGTAACCACCGTGCTATGGGCACTGAGCTGACTTCTTCATTCTTTAAAAGGGTTGAGTTTATGAATGAAAATTGTAAGCAAGCCACAAGGTAGGAAAATATGCTTTGACCTTAAAAAACCCATGGCCCAACAAGTCAACATAAACTAAGGGCTGTGATACAAAGTCATGATTCCAATTGTTTTCTTTGAAGAGTACTAAATGATTTCTAAGACTAGGATGCTATCTTTGCCACTCAAGGACCTTTACATGCCAATTTGTAGAAAATAATGTCTTCAAATGTAAACCACCAGTGGAGTTTTCTTTTTTAAAATCTATTTCTATACTCAGGATTTGCATCCTATTTCTCTGATATAATTTACATTTGGCTACAATAAGAAATTGCACTAAAACCATGCTATTGATATAATTGTTATCAATAAAGTGGTACATAATGGTGTCATTTAAATGGTCATAATAATGTTTCTAGTTTAACACTGCTATTATGTTAAATGAGGAAATCTTTTGCGTCTGGATTGTTGTTCCACATCTGGGTCTGTGGGCTCCAAAAGGCAAGATGGATTATCCTTTCATTCAAAAGGTAAATGTCTCCTTGATTGTAGAGATAATGGCTCTAGTAAAGAATGTAAACTATATTCTGGAGAAACCAGCAGAAATTCATAGGTTCTTAAGCCTTCCAGAGCCAACCAATTTCAGTTGCTTCAGGCTGAATAATTTTATTGAACTGCAATACATTTGAATTCCTTCTAAATCCCTAAATTTGGAAGGAAAATCTATTATTACTTTACTATTAGAGCAGGAAGGCAGAATATGAAATCATTACAACAGCATCTAAGAGGATTAGAATAGTATGAAGGTGACTATATTTGCTGTGTTCCCTCTGAAAGGTATAAAGCTGAGAGATGACTGCTCATGAGTCACTGTTCTATTTCATCTAGAGACCTGAGTGCTCTCACCGCTCTATTCCCTTAGGGGGTCATGTTCCTCTGCTTAAAAGAATATTGCCTGCTCTCTGAGCTAATGATTTGTTTGGAGGATGGAAGTCTCAGAGGTGACGATAACTGCACAGCTTTTAAAATGTATCTTTCAGATCTTTGATCTGCCTTTTTCTCTGAATACATGGGACCTCTCAATAGCAAGATTAAAGATGCCTCTTCATAGAAGAAAGGCAGAAGTTGAAAACTTAAAAGCTGCTCAGATTTCCAAATAATATTTTTGTATTTTTCATTTTGTCAACATCATGTTTGGTGAGTGTCATCCTTCATTCATGTGGTAATTGGATGGTAATCAAAATGCAGAGTGAATCATACATTTTCCAAGAAGATGGGGAAACTCTGAATTTTGGTTTTAAAAAGTGGTTAGTGTAAACTAGTTTATGATTAGAGCATATGTACTCATTCTGAATTCTACTTAATTCAATACATATTTACTTGGAACTGAGCAGATGTCAAACCAAACATTGTGTCTTCTATTGCAGAGAATCCTATGAATCAGGATCTGTTTTTAAGAAATTCTTATTCTTGGGGCCGTGCCTGTAACTCAAAGGAGGAGGGTGCCGGCCCCATATGCTGGAGTTAGCGGGTTCAAACCCAGCCCCGGCCAAATACTGCAAAAAGAAAAACAAAAAAGAAATCCATACTCTCAATTGGGCAGTTAAGGCGATTATAGAAATGGTCATGGTAGCACATAGAATATGCCAATAACATGTGCTTGGAGAGAATGAATGACATTCAACGTAGGAACAGAGAAAAGACCTGGTTTAAGCGGGGGCGGTGGGGGGGGGGAGCAGGAAATGTTTTAGCACATGAGAAGGACCTAGCAAACTGAGCAAGATTTCCCCATGGGACTGGAGCTGGAATAAAGTGAAGATAAGGTGTGTCACATGTGTGGGTATAGGGGAAGGTGGAAGAAGGAAGTGGCCAAAAAAGTGAAGAAGTTTATATTTAACTAGTAGGCAGTGGGGAGCCAACGAAACATTTAAGCAGAGCAGAGATAGAAGACGAGTTGTAGTTTAAGAAATATTTTTAGGCATTTTAAAGCAGATGTTAAGGTATTTTGAACTAAAAATATGTCCATGCAAGCAAGCATGTTTGATAATGTCCTAAGTTTTATTTCTAAATAAAGTGCCTACCCCTAAAAATGGTAAACATGTTAGTTATACGGGAATTAAATTCTCATGTGATAGCAAATTCATGAATAGATTTCTAATCTAGATCAAATAAATAAGAGAGTGTGTTTTGATAACACTATGAAGAATTCAATCTTCCCCCCTCCACCATACAAATAGGTGAGTTTTTTTTTAAATTTTTTTAATTTTTTTAATTTTTATTTTTTGAGACGGAGCCTCAAGCTATCCCCCTGGGTAGAGTGCCATGGCATCACAGCTCATAGCAACCTCCAACTCCTGGGCTCAAGTGAGTCTCCTGCCTCCGCCTCCCAAGTAGCTGGGACTCCAGGTGCCCACCACAACGCCTGGCCATTTTTTGGTTGCAGCCATCATTGTTGTTTGGTGGGCCTGGGCTGGGGATTCGAACCCGCCACCTTAGGTGTATGTGGCTGGCACCTTAGCCGATTGAGCCACAGGCACCGAGCCAATAGGTGAGATTTTGATGCCTGAATAATATTTTGAAATGCATTTTTTGTTCTGCACCTATGTCCTTTGGAATAAAACACCCTTTACAAAAGAAAAAAACAGGAAAGTATAGCAAAATAAATAGCTTTACAGACTGGAGGAAAGCAAAAGAGATTTTTAAAAGCCCAAACCAGGGCTGCCTCAAATAGATATGGGTCTGGTCAGAAGACAGTTTCTGCAAGAATACTTTGTTTTCCTAATTACCATTGTGATGGTTAGAGTTTATCTGAGACAATTCTGAAAATGTGAGCAACTCAATTTATCCTCTACCAAACCTTCATCTAATATGAATCATATTTCCTCTGCGATAGCTCCTGCCATTCTGGCCAGAAAACATGACAGCCTGAAGTCTACATAACTCAAGACTACAGCACCCTCAAATATATGATGCCAGGATAGTATCCTGAAGTAAGCATAACACCTGTTTTGGAAGATTTCATCATTTTTCCTCTTAACTGTGCATGCATTTAGAACTCTGAACTAGGGTTATAGAGAATGGTAAATGGCATTCTACCAACTGAAAAGAGTCAATAAAATCCTTTACATCCAACTTACTATGATTTACTTTTTATCCCATGAAGAAAATAAATACCAAAACAAATTATTGTTTCATCTAAATGAACTAAAAAGTTGGGGGAAGAGTTCTAAATCAAATAGGAGACACTTCTTCAGATTACAAAAGGTTCGCCTTCTGTTACACCAAAATATCAAAAATACTGAAAATATTTTACTTGAAAAGGTTTGATTTGCATTAAATAATAAGATAAACCCAGAGGTCTGTTATAGACAGTACTGCACATTGGTTTTGTTTTGTTTTAATGTCTCATTCTAATGTTCTTACCTGGGGACTAGAGCCTGGCCAAGTTCACACATAAAATTTACATCCCATCTAGTTTTTTGTTTTTAATAACTATTGTCACTCTACTTCTTCACAAGAAAAAGCATGTAGGAAAAAAGTAGAATTAAGAAAAATTACTATAAAATATTTTTAAAATTAATATTCAAATCCAAATTGATCCAAAAGTATAGGAGAATTAACTACCAGCAGTAAAGTCACTGCATAAAACAAACTAGCATCCATCAAAACTTTACTTTTTGTAAGTAAAGTATGACACCGAGAATTTTAAAAAAGCATAAACTTATTTCACATTCCTTACAACTGATCAGTACTTATTGTTGGCTATTTAGGATAACCTAAAAAAAAAAAAACCAAAAAACTAGAGTGGGAATGGTGATTTATCAAGTACCACAAATTATTACCACTATATTCTGCATCTCTTAAAATATCAAAAGTATAAATTGGCACAAAAGTATAGGCAACCTTCATATAGTAATTTCCCAATAAAATTAAAATTATCAATCAAATTAAAAGACAGTAAACGTTTTCAATGAAAATGACTTACCCATTAAGAATGACACAAATACTAAAGTGTTTTCAAAGACCAGTGCCTTACCTGTAACAGGCTGCGGTTCAATGTCACTTCTGTTCTCCTTCCATGACAGCAGATAGTCAAGGTTGGTAGTATTTTCAGATTCTATACAGTTGTTCATTGCCAGCATCATCTGATGGGCTTTTGCTATTCCATAATGAACTTTTGTTTCATCCATCAGAGGCATGTTCATTAACGCTACTGTTGTGTCAAAAGCTTGCTTAAAGTATTCCGAAGCTTTGTTGTAGAGCCCCTAGAAAGGTAAGAAAAAATTTTAAAAATCCTTTTTATTTTACCATTTCCCATATTTACACACCTTACTGTGGCATGTCCCACCCTGACCTTTGAGCAGTCGTAGTAGTTCATCTTCAAGAAAGGGATGGCAAACAAGCTCACTATTAGAAGATTCTTTTAAACAGTTGCTATTACTCACTGTTATTGTCTTGGAATTAATTTAGTTAGAAATTGTACCTATTTGTTTTGTAATATAAGTTACTGTGGATAAAAATGGTCTAATATTGGCAGTTTTGTATGGTTGAAACTAATTAATACACAGTAGCAAAAATAGAATGAGTAAACCAATTCTCACTGATTTAGATAGAATTTTATTACTTGTAGAGTTGGATTTACCTAATGAAATATGTTTATTTTTATATATATATTTTGTATAAAAGGTCTTTATTGGTGGGGGAGGGAGACTGCAGAGCAGCAGCAAGGAGGAGAGAAAAGAGAAGAGAAAAGGGGAGAGAAAAGAGGAGAGTGAAGAGGAGAGTGAGGAGGAGAGAGCGCAGAGGAGAAGAGCAATATCTTTTGTTTTTTGGCCAGTGAAAATAAATATATATGCTGATTCAGTTATTTCCCATACTATGCACATACCATTCATAAATTTTTTTTTTAATATTATATAGTTATATATACTTACAGGGCACATGAGATGTTTTCATACAGACATATAATCATTAATCAAATCAGGATAATTGGGGTATCCATCACCTCAAGCGTTTATCATTTCTTTGTGTTAGGAACATTCTGATTGCTCCTTTAGTTATTTCCATGTATACCCTAACTTACTGTTGGTCAGAGTCACTTTGTTATGCTATCAGATATTATTCATTCTATGCATCTGACTATATTTTGTGCATGCCATTCTTCTAAACTCAGAATGCCAAGGTATGCAAAATTTCTAAAAAATATTATCTTGAGAACATTAGCACAAATCAAATGATCATTTAAATATCCATCTTTTCAATAAGTTCTTTGCAACATTTCAAGTTGCAAAGATTAAAATTCTTTTTCTTGTTATCACCTTTCCTAAAAGCTATTGGCCATAGATAGTGTTCACCTAGTTCTTCCGAAACAGTGCTAAATACTTCATCTATGTTATGTCATTAACTTTCACATGTTTTCCTAAGAGGAGAATATTATTCTTATTTTACAGATAATGATATTGAGTCTCATAGAAGACGACCATCTTCTGCTACCCTGAAATCTTCTAAAAATCCTCACTAGAAATTCTTCCTGGTAGGAGGGTATTATTTCTAGGGTTGGTGTATATTAGTGAAGGACCCAGGGATCCTTTCCTATATTCAGACTTACAACCCTCTGGGCTCCACCATCCCCTCCCCTCCATTTACCTCCCTTCTCCCCACCTCCCAGACATACAAATAAAAACATGCATGTACGCTCTTTTGAAAAGAAACCATCTCAAGAAAGAATGTTTTACTACATGAGTTTCAAGACACTTTCTCACAACATTTTATGAAGGAGCCGGATATGGAAACATCACAGGAACAGCCTTACAGCGTACACCAGTACAAATCAAACACATTCCCAACTCCATGGGCCTCTGTATACTCATGAAATTCTGAGAGTAATCAAACTGAGTAAAGAAGTTGCTAGAAAGATGAGGAGGGGGAGAAAAAGGGTTTTGTGACAGTTATGTTACATACATGAGCAGCACATGTAACACTGTCATAGATCCACAAGGACATTTTAGGAGAGCTGTTAATTCAAATGATTCATTCCAATTCGATTTATTAATTAAAACAGAGTCCCTCTATATCAGACCAATAATAATCTTTTTTTTGTTGAGGCGAGCAATGATTTCTCTTATGTTGAAGCATAAAACAGCTTTATATGAGAAAAGGATTAACTAGGAAAACATGAAACTGTATCAAAAATATATGTATGCCAATTAAGTAAACTAGGATTGACAAACAATACAAATACTGACAATGATGAAAATAAAACTAGTTAAAATTATAGATGGTCTTGGCAGACATCAAAGATCCCATAGGACAAATACTGCCCGTTTTCTGAGAAACTGAGAAGTATAAATACTAATTATTGTTCCAGTTATACTTCTGAGATTTAGGCTATTTGTTATTTGAGGTGAGAGGAAAATTAGGGACCATTAATAAGGGATGTATATGTGAATTTCCCAAAGTTACTTTCTACTAAACTGTTATGTTAAGAATAACTAATTTATTTATCAGTTCATTCATTAGGCAACCACTAGGAGCCAGGTCAAATGCCAGGTTGCAGGAGTGGAGTTTACAGTCAGGTTGGTAAGCTTGCTTTTAGTGGCAATAGTCATATGCCTAAAACTTTGATTACATCTTATATAACCAGTGCTTTTTTCACCCTAAAATACAAGCACTATATTAATCATTAGGTAATTATTCTTTCCTCAGAGTGTGCTTAGTATTCCATCTTTAGACACACACACAACTGCCATAAAGCTGGTATTAACCTACATTTCTTTAGTTTAAAACACTAAAGGAAATATACATTAATTCTCTTCAGATGCAAACATTTTTATACATACTGTTTTAGAATGAGATTCCACTAATGTATACTGTGCTTACAGATTTTTAATTTCTTAAAGAATTTAATACCTAAATTTCTTTTTCAAAAGTTCAGTATAACCTTCCAATGTTCATTTCTGTTACCAGGTAATTCCTATTCTATTACAATATAACAAAATTCAGAAGATTATAGTAATTAGTCCTGGTAATCTTCAATAAGAGTTTGAGAACATACACTTCATAAACACTTCTGATGGGAAGAGGACCACTTAATTTAATGTTACAAATATTCTCAATAAGCAACTGGTGGGCAATTCTGGGGCAGAATCTTAATGACATCATAGACTTTGAAACAAATGTTGAATTATTACATTAAACAGAATTTTCACCATCATGCTGATTCTTAGTGTTTAAAATGTCACTCTATCCAATGGGCAAGCTTAAAATAAATGGACATTCTCTCAGTATGAAAGATAAGTCATTTCCTGCACATTTTTTCCTACAATTTTAGTGTTTGGAACCATAATTCTTCTAACAATATGATTTTTCTCTGATCTTATTAAGGAATGAGTGGTCTTATAATGGGTTTATATCTGGTAATTTTCTCTAAAACATTCTTACTTGACCACTGTACGTTAATTATCCAGATGGTAGAATGGGTGGCCCATCTTCTATGAATATATAGTAAAAGGTAAACTAAGAGAAAGGACCGTTAGGATAATTGTAGAAAATACACTCAATATTTTTCCAAGTATTATAGTTTTACTTTTATAATATTCCTTGAAAATTATTGTCATGAATATAATTACATTACATGTGTACTATGAAGCCAGAAAATATTAGATTTGCTTTTAGCTATTCAGGGCAATTTTTGAAATGTTAGAATAATATAAAAAATGAAATTAAAAAGGGAAAGAATACTACTCTAAAGTGGTATGAAATTGGCTGAGTAGCAGGAAGCCAAAAATGTGAAATTCTGAGCATTCCAGCCAAGGCAAGTGTCCTCAGGCAGAAAGTAGCTGACTGCTTCGAGGAACATCAGGAAAGTCAGTTTGAGTCTGTTGAAGGGGGAAAAAAAAAAGAGTAGGAAGCAAGGAGGTCAGAGATAGGGGTGAAGGCCATGTCAGATTTCAGGACAGGGTGGGGATGGGGGGAATTTATGTTTGTGTTCTCAGGAGAAGGGAAGTAATGGGAGTGTTTTAAGCAGGAAAGTAACATAATTTGAGTTACATTTGAAAAGGAATGCTTTGGTCTCTGTGTAGAAACTGGCTCGTGTAGGGTGAGTGCACGGAGGGAAATGGGTTTGGGGCTTGCCACAGTAGATCAGGTAAGGAAATAGGGTGTCCTAAACCGATGTAGTGGGAGTGGCCGAGGTAGAGAGATGCAGGTGGACTTGACATGCATTTTCGTGGCATAAAGTTCAGGGTTTATTCTGGACTGAATATAGAGCATGGAAGAGAGAAGAATCAAAGGATATCCAGATTTTTTACTTGAGAAACTGGGCTGATGGCTAATGACTCCACTTATTAAGATGGGGAAGGCAGGAGAAGAGCAGTTCAGGGCAGGGTGAATGATGTTAAATTTGAAATGTCTACTAGAAATCCAGGTGGAGATGCTGAGCGAGCAGCTCCTTTACAAATTTGGAGTCTGGGAGAGAGCAGGGTTAGAGACGCAAATGTGGGAGTCATTGGCTGATGGACATATTTACAGCCGTGGGTCCAGATGGGGTCAGATATGGGAACTCATAGACTGAGAAAATTGCCTGGAAAATGGTTGAATAATATTATGTCACGGTTGAGCTTTACGTTGGCAGAAGAATAGAATTTAGGACAAAAATTAGAAGTGGAGTTCAGTTTTTAGTAGGTTACAGTTGATGCAATCTAAGCGGAGATGTCAAGCAGGCTTAACTCTTAGCTTCAAAGAATTATCTGGCCCAAGGTCACAGTTAATCAGTGGCAGAGCTCAGTGGGCAAAACTCCTCTTTATCCTGCTATAGCTTCCTTTTTGGAAGAGCTCAGTTCACAGCCTGTGAAGCAAATACCTTATGAAACTGTTTAGCCCTATGGCTGGAATAAAGGCAGTTAGCACACTTAGGAAACATCCATAAGCATCTGGAAAGTGGTGACATGAGATAATTCCTTTCCAGTGTTTTCCTAGGAAATGGTTTTATAGAATTATAAAGAATTTAGGTTGTCATTAAGGCTATCACTTTGTCTCAAAAAGATGAGAAGGAGAAACATAAATACCATTTAGTTCTAGTAAAACTACTTTATTATGGCTAATACCTTTCAAATCATACTCTCAGTAATGATATAACAACTCTGAGTTAGCCTGAGAAGTTAACAGTAGCTTATTTGATTTGAGAAATCAAATCAAAATATTGAATGCAACTTTAACAATTATAGGAACAATGTAAGTTTTTGTGGTATCACAAATCCTGTTGTGGTATTATCTACTTAATACTATTTATTCTATTTATCAGTGAACATCTATTAAAGAAATCACTTAACTTGTGTGTTTGGAGGTATATATATCTGAACATAGCATGAATGCCTAGAATCCTCCAAATTTTATTTCAGAATAGGAATAAGCTAATAAAAATTAACTTTTGGCAGTTGATACAGCATTTGGATATTATTTCTTTTCTTTTCTTTCTTTCTTTCTTTTTTTTTTTTTTTGAGACAAAGTCTCAAGCTGTTGCCCTTAGTAGAGTGCTGTGGTGTCATAGCTCACAGCAACCTCAAACTCTTGGGCTCAAGTGATTTTCTTGCCTTAGCCTCCCAAGTAGCTGGGACTACAGGCACCTATCACAAGGCCCGGCTATTTTTTTGTTGCAGTTGTCATTGTTGTTTAGCTGGCCCAGGCCAGGTTTGAACCCTCCAGCCTTGGTGTATGTGGCCGATGCTCTACCCACTGAGCTACAGGCACTGCCTGGATATTATTTCTTATGTCCAGCCTTTAGATATTTAGCTCTTCTCCAAGAATCAAAAATCAGAGGATAAAATACACTGATGAGATACAAATTCTAGGAAAAAATGTTAAACTATTACTCCTCAGGAAAGTTTATTTTATTTTCCTCGTGCTTTTTGCAGTTAGGAAAAAAAGTAATACTCGATGTTCTTGTTAGAGTAAAGGCTTGAGTTTGGGGAGCTGTTTGGTGGTAGGGTAAAACAATTTGTGCCTTGAACACTTCTGTTTTGAAGAACAATCCTTCTTCTTTTTTTTTTTTTTTTTTTGTTAGGAATGTCAATACTGCTACTATTGGAGTTCCTTCATGAAACTGTAAGCCTCAATTTTTTGCCTTTTTTTTTTCTTCTTCTTTTTAACCTCTGTATCCTGAAAAGGGAACAAAAGCCAACACAAAAGTCAACAAGAGGAAAAGAGTCAAGAAAGGCAGACGACTGGGCCTGGGGCCAAGAGGCAGCAGAGGAGACTCGGGACTGGCCAACTTGAGCACAGAGGGCGGCAGGCAGAGCAGGGAGGAAGAAGACAAGCAAAGCCCGGGAGATCAGAGTGCAGGAAGGAGAGCTGGACCTGGGGACCAGAGCCCAGGAGGAGAGAGGCAGGGGAGAAGGGAGAGAGGTGGGCAAGGAAGGGGGAGAAGCAGGGCGAGGGAGTCCGGAGAAAAAGGGGCTTTTAGTATTTTAAGTCACAAGAGAGGGGTGAAGCAAAGGAACTAGGGGGACCAGAAAGGAGGTGTGAGAGACAAAAGAAATCAGAGACCTTGTTTGGAAGCACTTTGCCCATGACAGGAACTAGAGAGATATTAATTTCATTCATTCAAATTAAGTGCAAACTCTACTTTCTTAAAAAAAAAATCCTAAATCAGGGTGGCGCCTGTGATTCAAAGGAGTAGGGCACCAGCCCCATGGGTCCAAAACCGGTTCTGGCCAAAAAAATAAAATAAAAAATCCTAAATCACTCTGAAATAAAGTTAATTTTATGGAATCCTGTAGTTTTAAGAAAGTGGAATTGAATACCACTGCCACCTAGACTCTTGGAGACCTGGGGTAAAGTTAAACTCTCTGAAGATCTGGGAAAGGGAAATTGTTTGACAATACCAGGGGAGTAGGGAATAATGAAAGCCAGTGCTTTTAAAGATAACGCTTACTTCTCCTGCCATAAAGCACTATTCTAAATGGTTTACATATATTAGTTCAACACTCACAAGAAGCTTATGAGACACCTGCAAGTTTAAGTAACTTGTCCCATGTCATATATCTCGCAAGTGAGAGAGGTGGGTTTTTAACCTAAGCAGTCTGGTTTCAGAGTTGGTGCCATCCGTCACTTCGTACACATCCTCTTAGGGATTGAGATAAAGTACATAAATACAGTTCTAGAACATGATTATCCCTAAACCAGGATGAATCTTATTCAAGATCAAAACAGCAATTATAACTAGAGGAACAAGCCTCTTCCTTACCATTTCTAAAGGAAAAACTGTAATAAAAAGAAAAGAGAGGAGAAAATATACGGAGGGCCATTGAGACTAGTAAAGGTCCATTTTTTGACTGAGATTATGTTTTTTTTTTTGGCCAAGGCCAGGTTTGAACCCACCACCTCCGGTATATGGGGCTGGCGCCCTACTGACTGAGATTATGTGATTGTGGACTTTCTTCCTCACTTTTTGTCTTCTTTTATATAATCAAACTCTTGCTAATATTTGATTCCCAATTTCCTTCAGAATTATTTTTGGGATTGTCTTTTCTTCTCCTAAGGGGAATGCCACAACTGGATTAACAAAACAAGAATTTGAAGTGAGAGCGGAAAGGCAGTGTAAGCAAGCAGACAGAAGCCAACAGTTATAATACACTTCCATTGAATGTAATATTTTAATTGCTCCTCAAGTGCAAAATCACTTAGAAACCAACAGGTGAATCAGGGTTAGCAGCTTGTGAGGACTGAGCCCCAGGAGGCACTAAGATGTTGGAAGAAAAAGAGAGTCTTTGCTCCTCCCATCCTTGACTTGTGGGTTAACTACACCCCGCAGCCCCAGGCTATTCTACATAACATATTGTGAGAAAGCAAGAATCACAGGAGGATAGACTTGTAAAAGTACAAATTTCTCCCTAAACACTGCAAATCTCTTCCTCAACAAGAATCCTATATACTCACTTTTTTATTGTAGATGTCCCCCAGCATCGTACTTGCTCTCACAATATCCAGGCTTTGGAAATTGTTTCTTGCAAGTTTCACAACTTTTTCCAAGTAGTTAATTGCTTCTGTGGTCTTTCCTTGGCTAGAATAAAATAGGAAATCATTGGAGTATCATCTCAGTGTCTCGGTGAAGAAAAGGTACTTTGTGCCTTTGCTGTAGAAAATGCAAGTCCGTCATCAGGATAATGAGATTTAAAGGGAAAATACCAAATTCATAAATATGATTCGCTTTTGTTCGCGTATACAGGGAGTTAAAACTGAAACTTTTAAACTCTCCTATGTTGCTGATGGAAATGTAAAACAATATCACTGCTTTGGAAAACAAGTTTGGTGGCTCCTCAAAACCTTTTAACACAGAGCTACCACATCACCTAGGGATGTCACTCCAAAATATAATACCCAGGAGAAACAAGACATATGTTAACACAAAACCTTATACGTACAGGTTGCTAGCAGCATTATTCATAGCAGATGAGGAATGGAGACCTAAAGCTTACCCAAATGTGGGTAACCACATAATGGGATATTATTCAGTCTTAAAAAGGCCTGACTTAGAGGTCTGTGTTATGACATGGATGAAGCTTGAAAACACACTGATTGAAAGAAGTCAAACACAAAAGATCTCATACACACGTTACAAACCTCTACTTAGGTAACATGTCCAGAATAGGGAAGTCCATAAGACAGAAAGTCGGCTCATGGGTGCTGGAGGCTACAGAGTGGGGACAGTGAAGAGTGATTGATAATGAATACTGGCTTGCTTTTTTTTTTTTTAATTAAATCATAGCTGCACATTAACAGTGTACATTAATGTAATCATGGGGTACAATGTGCTGGTTTTATATACAATTTGAAATATTTTCATCAAACTGGTTAACATAGCCTTCACGGCATTTTCTTAGTTATTGTGTTAAGACATGAAATTAGATAGTGGTGATGGTTGCACAACTCTGTGAATACTAAAAACCACTGAACTTTCTAAGGTTGAATTGTATGGCATGTCAATTATCTCAATAAATCTGAGACATAAAATAAAATAAATTTTTAAATTATAAAACCTATAAAAAGTTATGAAAGATGAATTCTTGTTTATTCTTCCAAGTATCTCTGAGCACGGAAAGTTCAGGTGTCACTAAAGTCACTAGACACCTTATATATTCTTGCAAAATGCTCAGAAAGATGTAAAATTCCCAGCAGAGTGTTTGCCATATATTAGGTATTGATATATTTATGAATGGAGGAATGTTTGAAGTTTGAGAAGGGGAGGGCATATACTGCACATCTGAGAGTTACGCTCCAGGTAAATTGTGTGACCCTCAGTCATGTGGATGTTTGGAGTCCGTGCTAATAAACTCCTGGCACCTGGATATTTCAACAACATCAAGAAAATTTGTGAGAGCCTCCCAAGTGTCCTAAAATATGGTAGCTGGGTGGTTCCTGTCTTTGAAGAGTTTCACCATCAACCTGGGGAGATAAATGTCTAACTCCCTACCTGGGATTAACCGTGACGGGCACTGTGACTTGCATGTGCATCTAGTGCATTGATGCTTGGAGCACACTCATTTCACTCTCTTCGTAAGAGCAGGTCCAGAATGTGTTGGGTGAATTTGATCTTACAAGGCGGCCATGTAGTCAATGAAATGGTGATCTCAAAGAGTTTATAGAAATTTGGAAAGTTGTAATAGGGTCTGTGGGTGACACCGGAGCTATATAAAATGAACACCTGTGCCTGTGATTCACAGGCCACCTGGTCCAGTCCACATTCCTTCCTTTCTACCTTCATTCAGCTTTTCCACATACAGGTTGGGACCATCCTTTCTTTCTCCAAATGCTTTTCCCTCTCCAGTGTCTAAAATACTCAGCCATTCTCTAACTTTTTTCTGTGTCTCTTATTTTTTTCCCCCAGATCTCTCAATGTCAGTGAGGTCTATGACCACATAGAGTTAGCTTTTCTAAAAGTTCCATCCAGAGCCTTCCTCTCCACTGAATGCATACTGGAAAGTTTCCTACTACAGCAGGACCTGACTACCATATACACATATGGAAAAATCTATATTTCTTTTTTTTTCCTGCTAAGATTTATTTATTTGTTTTACCTTTTTAAAAGTTTGATTTATTTAGATGTATGAGTGGTTTGGGGTTACATTGGTGAGTTGTACACATGAGTGTGCTCCAAGTGGTTGGTGATGTCTTGATGTCTGAGTTTTTAGTGTACCTGCACCTAATAGGTAGTTTCTCTTCTCAACCCTCCTTCTCAATCTCCAGTGCCCACTGTACTTCCATATGCCCCTGCACATAGCTCCTACTTACACTTAGCCACTTTGCTCCTACTTACACATGGAATATACAGTACTGGTTTTCTTTCCTTGTGTTATTTCACTTGGGATAATGGCCTCAAGTCCCACTCAAGTTGCTGCAAAAGATCTTATTTCATTCTTTTATATCACTGAGTAGTATTCAATAGTGTATACACACCAGATTTTCTTTATCCACTCAGTGGATGGACACCTAGGTTGATTCCATTTCTGTGCATTGTGTTGTAGTAAACATATGATTGTGTTTTTGATATCATGACTTCTTTTCTTTGGGGCAGATGCCCAGTAGTGGAATTATTGGATCAAATGGTAGATCTACTTTTAGTTCTTTGTGAAATCTCCATACTATTGCAAAATCTATATTTTGAGCCCTGATTTTTCCACCTCTAGAAAAATCTATATATTTTTCCATCTGTACTTTAGATCCATCTTTCCATTTCATTGCCTAGAAATACTGAGCAATGGATGACAGCTCCCTCCAAGTGGTTATCTTCAAAGATGTCATTTAACGATGGAGCTAGTGGCATTTTTGAATACCTCTTTAGAGAATGCCTTCATAGTGTACTATAACAAAGCATTCATATGTAATTTAATGAATTTTGTTCAGGAAATGAGTTTCTTACTGTGTTTTCTAAATCTGACTCCAAATTCTTTTAGCTGTTGCTAAAGACCAAACCCACCTCTCAGACAATGATGCCCAGCAACTGGTGCTATTCAAAAGAATATATCACAGCCCAGAGAGCATTTTCAAAGACGTTTACGTTAAACAGGAATTGGCATGATTAGAAGTATCTCCTCCCATAATCTTTCAAGATTTAGATAACATTCAGTTTCACAGGTAAACTGTGATATATTTGTAAAAATAATTTGGATTACTTGAAAGTCACAATGTGTTGTGGATATCAGAAAGATCTAGGCTTGAATCTAGGTTCAGCCTCTTAGATAACAACTTTGAACATTTGAAAGTTATAAAACTGGGCAGTGCCCATAGCTCAGTAGGTAGGGTGCCGGCCCCATATACAAGGCTGGTGGGTTTGAACCAGGCCTGGGCCAGTGAAAACACCAATGACAACTGCAACAGAAAAATAGCCAGTGTAGTGGTTTTTATTTATTTGAGCATCAGATATCATCAAAAATATTCTTTTTTCATTATTATTACTAAAATAATGCTCTAGCTACCAAAAATAGAATGGAATTTTGCATTCCTGAAACTGTGAATATTGCTTTTTATCATTCTCTTCTCATTTTTTCATACCAGAATTATGACTAATGAAGCTCCATAGTTAAGCATTGGCCAATTGTCTATAAAATTATGAACTGTTTAGGAATTTTTCAAGCATGAGCATACAGTAAGATATAATGAAAGATTTACCCATTGCTTTATTTAAATTTTTGTTCTATGAAAGAACTAAAATGTATCAAGAGAGCTCAAAAGCACACTAATAAAAAGTATAATATGTAGAATTTTGAGCAAACTTGTGGATTTCTAGGGCTAACAATGTTTTATCTGATTGTTGTTAAATTTTTCAATCTCTTTCCTAGAAAAAAAATCAGGAAAAAAGTGGTTATTTCTTTGTATATCATTTAAAACCTATGGAAAATTATTGATATTATTTAGCTAAAATAGACTCACTGAAGTGTATTTATAATTATGCTCCCGAAAGACAATATATATTTTTTTTTTGATGGAAGTACACTTCAGATTAGGTTATGCCTGCTAAGGATTGTTAAATCAAAATACACAAATAAATTAAAAAACAAGTTTGGAAAAGCAAAAGCACAAAATAGTATATAAACACTGGGTATTTTAAGTTGTTGGGTAATTTAAGTTGCTTTTCTCCTAAAGGAGCCAAAGGTCTCTAAAACATTCAAAATTAATCTGGAGCATGCTCTAACAAATAATGCTAGAGGAAAAAAAATCCTTCTATTATAAACCATATGTTTCATTCATTCTATAGACAGCAAAGTTGTTAACATAGCATCTCAAATATTAATATTATATGTTAGTTAAAGAGTTTTCCAATTTAAAAGTCAAGAATATATTTAGAAACCATCCTTTCTTGGGAAGAGGAAAATATCAAATATTTTCTCAAAGAAAGGCTATAGATTATTTGTATAAGTTAAAGGACAAGGTTACAATGTTAGACAAATATTAATTCCAGTTTTCTATATGCAGTGCACAGGTGCAACTTGAACAGCATATTATATGGTATAATCATTAAATTCATTCAACCAGACCTTAGAGAGTTAAAAACATATATTCTGAGGAACAGGACTCTTCGGTCCAAAGGATGAGAATGAAACAGGGCAGAATATTTGTGTATCAAGGTGATTCCAGTTTCCAACTGGGAAAACAGGACTGTTAACACCCACGTCCCCTGACAACTGTCCAATTATGTATATCACACTTGGCCTACTGTTTGCAGTAGAAGTAATCAATAAAGGATGTGGTTGAGTGAACATAGATTTTGGTTGAACCAATGCATGAAAACTTAATCATTTACTCAGAGAGAAGAAATCAAATAGAGCAGAGATGAAACAGCCACTAAGGGGTTTGTTGATTGTGCCACCAAGTTTGTGGGCCACAGATGAAAGTAATAAGGCAAATGGGATCAGTGATAGGAGAAAATGTAAAAAGCTATTCTTAATTTCATGAATTAATAGAAATGTTTTGATGTATTTTTGGGGGGCCATTTTTAGGAAATTTCACGTCAAAGCCTGGATGTTCCATTTTAAAGAAAATATGAAAATTACTAGGGCGTGTCATTTCTCTCAAGCAAGAAGAAATTAATTTTCAGCTGTGACAGAAAGGTAATTTTCACACTTGAAACTTTTTACTGATTGATTTAAAGATCTCCACTGTGGAAAGTTTTCTAGGAAATAATTTAACTCGTGTTTGCAAGAAAATTTACAATTGATATGGAATAAACCCAGAGATGGGCTAGGTGTGACCAATGTGTTTTGAACACACTTTTGTGACTTTTTCCTTTAGATTCTTTTGAATAGTCAGCCCGATTACGTTGTAAAATTGTGGCATTTCAGCAAACGGGCTACTTTAGTAAAGGAGGCAAATATATAGGTATATCCCATAAAGAAAATTGAGTAATTTTCCCTTTCCATATTTATTCAAACTGTCTGTCCATAGAGTGAGGATTTTTACTAGTCAGTTTCTCAACTCACTTTCACTTTATGAACCTTAATTCTGGCTTTATGGTAGTGTCATAAGATAATTGTTATCATTTTAAAGTATCAATTCTTTTCTTCACTATTATTTGAAGTAGGGGAAAAATAACATTATACATGCTTATTTTCTTTTGTACTGCTTAAACTCTTGTGTAATTAACATTATTCAGACCAATAGTAAAAATAACATAACTTGTTCACTATTAAAGCCTTCTTCTGTAAGTTTAACACTAGATCTGGCGCTATCATCACCAAATGGGCAACACTGTATTACCAAATCCTCAGCCTTTAGGAATTGTGGTGTGCTTTTCAATTGAAGGCTCAGTATAAATTATTATATAACCATTTTAGAAGCTCCCAGCCTTAGAGACTATTCCCCTTTCATGCATGCTTAGCTGATGGCTGTAGACACACACTTATCCCAGACATGACTATCCTCTTCCATTTCCTTTAAAGAGATAAAATATGTTTATAGAGAGAGGGCTACCATTAGTGAAACTTGTGCAATTGCACAGGTTAGGAAAAAAGAGATTTAGAGATGATGCTAAGCTTCAGATGCAACTTGATTTATTTCTCAGCTGCCACCTCCATAATTCCCCCCACTTTGGCCAGGCTCCATTTCCTGCAAGTTGCTGCTAACCTGAGAAGGACAGTTTAGGACGAGGAGAGGCGTGATACATATATATGTCTGTTTGCGTGGGAGCACGCACATGCATGTTTATAGAAGAACATCAAGCAAAATTTTATAAAACTGACCACAAAATTGATATCAAAGTATTTATACTATGAGTGGACCGGATTGAACAAGGCTTCTCAGATATCCAGGGTGCTTTTGTCTACCTGTATAGAATTTTAGGTTTTGAAACATCTGCCTGTGTACTCAGATTATTTTGCACGGATGTTGGGATGCTCTGCTGAGGCATGTACTCCCGGGCACGCCTGTTACCATCAACAGGGCTGCAAAATGGCAGATCTGGATCAGAAAGCTTGCTGCGGCTGTGGGACACTTCATCCTTATGACCTCAGAAAAAGTAGCCTGGAACTCTCTTGTGTGCTGTATAACGTTATAAAAATAAGAATCCGTGTCTTCCCTACAAATCGTTGATAGCTTTATTGTACTTTAGTAGGTGGAAATTCTTATGAGCGGAATTAATTTCATTTGGTATAAAAGAGCAATGGGGATAAATCTTGCTCCACTGTATGTTCGCCCTGAGGCAAGGTACTGGGCTACAGAGAATGCTGGAATAAATTTGTTCCCAGTCCTACCAAAACCAAACTCAATTTCATGATATATCAAATATAGATGTATCCTTTCCCACTACTTAAACCCCAAATAAAATACTCAAGTAGCCAAAGTAAAACATTAGATTGTCCACTGTTGCCAAAATTCATCAGATAACTGCTGAGCTCTCCACTTAGCTTTGACGGTATAGATGAGGAATACAAGTCCCAAGGTGGAGATACAAGGTCAGAATTATTTGAGGACAACTTTATGTCTTCAGAAGTTTCAAAAATAATTATATAGACCATCAGTAATCAAAGGGGCATCCCAATCCTTTCCCCACATTTAGTAAATGTTCAGTTAATGTTGATAAAATATTTTTTCCCTGGAGTTTTCTCTCTTTAGCTATGTTGAGACACAATGGAAGTGTGATGCATTTGTATGACTGTGCTGGATTAGGCCAGGTTTGCTACTACAAAGCAAGGCAAATAATCTAACCATTTTCTGCTGATTGGGGGCGGCTTGAGAAAATTTCTATTCTCTCCTTATAAATGTCGGTATTTCTAATGCATTTATCCAGTGATAACCAAATTTTATTTGGTATTTCGTAGGGTACTTTTCAATCCATTGGTATTGGTATTGTAAGCAATGATTATTACATTAGCAATAGTACTTATACATTGATGATAGTGATTTCAGTTTACTAGGTATTTAATGTTTCAAACGCCTTTCAGATAACAATTTTACCTTGGAAAGCATGACCTTGTATGTGTGTACAACTGAAATACAAGTGAGAAGAAATTAGAACTTAATGCAATCAATCTATTACTACTACTATTATTACCACCACCATCACTACTATTATTAGTAAAAAGCTATATCTTGGAGATAAGACAACATATCAAAAAACAAGGCCTTACCCTTGATAACTTTCGTAGTTCTTCTATCTTGGCTTACGTCATAATGCTTAAGTATATAATGGAATGTTTAAATCAAGTACATAAGGATCACATTACAATGAGTGAAGGGCAAATCATATCCCTTCTATGGAAAAAATGTGTATCCCAAGTTGTTCATGCATTTAAAATTTTCTGTTACAAATGAAATATTGGGAATATCGGTTTTACACTCAATTGCTTATCTAGATTTGTCCAAAGGGGAAATGTCTTAATGCAAAAAGAATGGCTGAAGCATAAATGGAAACTTTCCTCCAAGAAGAGATCTGGAAAGGTTATGGTGAACCACAGTTACTGAAGCGTACTACATATTCTGTGCTCTTTGCTTTCTTAACCTGTGAGATGTGACCTGATATTTTTTTTCTCTTTTCTTCAAGGTCATCACTAAACTTACAGAAAACCAAGAAGAAAATAATACAATGGAGGGATAGACAAAGAAGAGTTGAGATATGTATTTTAAAATATCACATTGGTTTAAAATAACTTATGATGAAAGGGTCACTTAAGAAGGGCACCGCTTAAAATTTAAGTGGGCAGTAATGGAAAGCGACAGACCTCAAACAATTTAAGTCTTTCACAGTTGAGTGAATTCACAGAGACAGCAAGACGAGGCAGTGCTAACTTACCTCTGCAGGACCTTGGCTATTGCTTCGTAGGCTCTCCCTAGGCTGAGATCATCATCTAGGTCTGCAGAGATTTGACTGTAAGTGTCA
Source organism: Galagoides demidoff (assembly GCA_963574575.1). Classification (NCBI taxonomy): domain Eukaryota; kingdom Metazoa; phylum Chordata; class Mammalia; order Primates; family Galagidae; genus Galagoides; species Galagoides demidoff. The sequence goes on from CAUYQV010047565.1 coordinate 42,297, forward strand.
AGGACCTATCGGGAAGAGAGCTACATGTTAAACACACAGCAGAGCCAGATACACTGAAGTCTCATTTCATAACAGAAAAGGTTAGAATTAATAGCTATTTTAAATGCCTATATAGAAATTTTTGTTCATTAAAAATTCATGTCGGCATGGTTTATTTTTATCTGTAGTATAACTTTTTTCATGACAATCTCTTTAAGCTATGACAGTGAGGTCTTACTTTTCTAAAAATAATTCTTTTCTTACATGATCCCAAATTTTTCAATTTATAAGACTTAGGGATGAATAAATACTTGAATGATTAACAAGATTATTTTAGAATATGGGACTTTTATCTAAGGGAATGTAAGACAGATTATAATATTCTACCGTGATAGCTTCAACATCACTTTTATTTCTATAAGTAGTTGCTTGAAACACATAGATTTAGGTGCTAGGCAATTTATAAATCTGTCATTTTATGAGATGCCTGTCTCACAGTCTATACATGTATACAACATACACTAAAGTATTTCTTACAAATGTAATTCATTACCAACAAGCTCTTCAATAATCAAAAGATTATAGCTGCCACAGCCAAACATATAATTTAATTTAATGATGACATTGTCTGCATGGTATAATTTTCCCTTTTCCCCCCCTTTTCCCCTTTCAGTGGCCAGGAGAAAAATACATAAAATGAAATCACCACTCTTTCTTTTTCCTTCATTGTTACTTGACCCAACCTATTACACACATGAGGACACAGGAAATCTCCAAAGACCTCTATGGAAATCCTTTGTTTCACATTTTCTAAGAAAGAATTAGTGAAAGTCATTTGAGAGAGAAATTCCACGTAAGAGGAATGTAAGTACACCTGTGCACTGTGGTAGCACACACAATTAGATGAATTTGACGGCCTAGAAGATTTAAGTATTAGAGGTGGGGTTGATATCTGTATTAACTTTTTTAAGTTAATATTTGAGAAATAATTTCAGTGAGGTTTGTGTGATAGCTCATAAAATTTGGGTTTCATGTAGTCTGCAAATGACTGCTTGACATAAGGCTGATGTTAAAACACATGGATATATACTGACCCAGTGTTTTAATTCCTCCTAAATCTGTCAAGTTCAAAATTTTGTCTCTTATTTTCTTGTATTTTAAAAAATTAATTTATTTTAAATTGACAAATAATATATATGCATCACTTTACTGACTCACTGTATTTTTTATGGAGAAAACATTAAAAATTTATTCTTTTAGCAGTTTTGAAATATATAGTACATTGTTTTCACCTTGATTCTTATTTTTGAAACTCTTGATAAGCCATGTGGAAACCTGAGGATATTTTTTTCACTTTGTCTTACATAACAGACAATGCCTAGATTTAATCTGATATGACTTGACATAGACCTTTCCAAGTTAAGGAGCAGAACCTCTAGATATTGTGAATTTGTAAGATACCTTTTCAATCCAAATATCGAAATATTTAAGAGGAAACATTCTAGTGACTTTGTTGGTACAGATTTTTTTGGTCCCTGTTTTTATAATATATGGCATTCTAGAATATTAAATAGAATATTTTGGGGCCCAAATAGTTCATTTGTTTTTTCAGCAAATATAGTTACTGTATCCCAGGTGCTATGTTAGACTATAAGAAATCTTAAGCAGATGAGAATATGTTTCCCACCCTGATGGCATTTGTAGCCCAATGCTATAGACTTTGGACTAATACAACTAATGCTAATGATGTGAATTAGCAATGATTGAAGACAGGGCTTATATTGTGCATATACTGTGTCCCTCTCTCACCTCTGGCCACCATGGGCCCTGAAGCACATGGTAACTTCCAGAGACGTCCAATTTTATCTGAAAGATGTGACTCTTTAGCCCATGGGTAGGAGGGTGGGTGTCCAAGAAATTATAGGTAGATCCTCAGTGTTGACAGCTTTTGTCCCACATCAGTGCATCAGCTTTTATCCCACTTCTAGAGAGCAGTGGGGGCAATAATCAACTCAGTCTGGGCTCTCGGCTTTGGCCCAGACTTGATCCTATAGCAGCTTACTCGTGGAGACAGACATGGTCTACTGAACGCTAACTGTAGAATAATAACATTTCCACGCAAGTCATAGCTCTTCTGCCCAACAAATTAGAGCCAGGAAAGCGCCTTGAGTTTAATTTCCTCATAAGCAAAAGAGAAAAATTACTTCTGTGAGTTGTTGTAAAGCTATTATGAGACAGTGTGAAGTGCTATGTAAACCATAGGATGAGAATTCTTTGGGAATCTGTTAACCAGCTGCCAGTGAACAGTTCCTAGGGGGAGTTTATCCCCTCAGAGCAGAAGCAACCCATCATATCTGTGGCTGGAGAGAGTGGGTATTTCCTTAAATAATTTACCTAAAAGTAGGAAATACTTAGGAAGTAGGAAGAATATAGTTCATTATTGCCAAACAGAGAACAGTCAATCACACAAAATCCATATTGAGGATCTTGCAGAGGAGAGGCTCTAAGTCAAAGGCAGAGAGAGGCTCTGCTGCTCAGCAAGGTAAGCTGTGGTGGGAGAGAAGGGTGAGCACAGCTGAAATAATAAGGAGACTATAACGCAAAACCCAGAAGAGGGTGAAATGTGTATTTCAAACTAGAGGAAGTAGGAAGGTCTTAATTAAAAAGAAACATAAAAATGAGTAGAAAATAATATGCAATTATGAATTATGTAAAAGACAAGCATGCATCATACTGGTTTATGGTTAAGTTACCTTACCTTAAAGAGAAGGTAGAATTAGTAAATATTTATCAACTTGAATCATTAGGCACATATCTAGAACTTTTTTTTTTTTTTTTTTTTTACAAAGAATACATAAAGTAAGAAAATACACGATACACTATGGAAATCTGAGACATCCTTGAACTTTATTTCTGTGGCACGCAATATGCTAGAAACAAATCCACAATCTGGATGGTTAAAATCTATCACTGCAAATCAGAGATAGGCAAGACTTAAGAATCCTCCAGGGGCAAAATATTTTGATTAGTTGAAAACATATATCTAATACCCAGCTGAGTGACATGTGTCAAGTGACTTAATCTCTCTGAGCTTGTCTCCTCGGGTGGAAATGAAAATGAATAAAGCCCACCCTGAGAGCTGGTGTAAAGTTCTGAAAAGGCCCAGTATTTAAATGTACTTACTAAGGATCTGAATAAAGCAACTGCTTAGTTTCCCCTGGTACTTAACTAACCTCCAGTTTCTCCAGTGGGAGTTATTTTGCCCCTGTCAGATGATATGCGGTGATGCCTGGAGATATTTCAGGTCACGGGAATGCTACTAGCACCTGGTGGATCAAGGCCAGAGACTCCGCTAAACACACAGTAACGCACACCACAGCCCCTGGCAATACAGAAGCATCTGGCCCAAATGCGAATATCGCCACTGTTGAGAAGCCGCCATCTAGCCTTCGCTTGAACAATTTTCATGATTGGAAACTATTCTCTTGGGAGGCTAGCCACTCAATCACTGGAGAGTCACCTGAGAAAACTATCAGTTCAGTTGAGGCCTCCCACCTGCCAGCCATGGCTATGCTTTGTGACACAACAAGGTACATCCATTCCTCTTCATGTGACAAGCCTTCTGATAGTGCAAGGTGGCCGTTTTCTCTCTCCCAAGCCCCTAAACTTATAATCATATAGGATGTTCTGAAATAAATGAGCATGAAACCTCTACTTGGCCACATCTGAATGTCTTATTTCTAGTTTTGTCTACAGTCTAAAAAGTACTAGGAGAGTTTAAACAAACTCACCCAGATCAAAACTTGTCTATAAAACCGTAAAGGACATTCAACAGATTTGTCTATAAACAAGAAGTTATGAGTCCATTGCCCAGGGTGCATTTTTTTTTTTACCTCTTTCTTCCTTGCCCACAATAAAAAGGCAGCATAACTGACACTTTGTTATACATCCCCTACACGAACCCCAAATTGTGCCATTTTATAACAAAAGTTTAGCACTGCTCTCAACGCACTGCATTACCTTCGAGGAAAAAAGGCAATGATACAGATTTATATGTGTGCAATAAGAAATACAGAAATAAAAAAATCAAGTTTGCCATCTTGAGCTTGAAATCATTGTCAAATCTTATTGGAAATACATTTATTCTGATTTCTGGCAATCTAACCCCCTTTAGCCATTTCACAGTTGGTGAGCAGAGAGGATGTTTCTGCCTCATTTGCAGTGTCTGAACATGATTCAGACAATCAACTGCAACATTAGTCAAAGAAATCAGCGGCTAATGATTTCTGACAGGCACTGCAGTAACAGGCTGAGGACCAGACTGGGCGGCAACAGCATTCAGGGGTATATTTTACGGGAGCCAGCGGTAACTGGGGGGAGATGGTAAACACGAAGGCAAACAGAACTAGTCTCACGTCACGTAAAGGCTTTTTCACACTTTATAAAAGGCACAGTATTTGACAGGCAATAAATACAGCAATTCTCTTCTGCAAATATGTTATCTTGAGTGGACACTGAGGACAGTTGGGTGTGTATCTTTGTAAACTGTAATACACAAAAGTATTATAGTTAAATCTCTTGCATTCTGTGGAAACCATATTCTCCAGATGAGAGTTATCTGGCCTTCCTATCATTAATATTGATCATTTGGAGTACTCTTTCTCCCTGAAGTCCATTACTCATCATTTAGAGTATTTGCCACACCTTGACTGCTTATCACTGCCCACCACCTACAGAAGAGGCTGTCTGGCCTTGGCGGGAAGACTGGGTGTTACATGGCTGAGTTCTAGCTTATCTTCTGCCATTAGCTGCTTGTGTGACTTTGGGAAAGTGACTTGGTTACCTTAGGCTTCACATTACAAATGTTCATGATGAGGGGTTGGGTCAAATGGTCTAAAATTCTCCCTTCCAAAAGTGTGATTTGAATTTTATGACTCTACATTGATATATTTAGTAACTTAACATATTCCCTGTGTGAATGGGATGGATGAGAGATGACATGAGTTATCTTGAGTTATCTTAAAAAACAGATGAAGCTAGGCTCGGTGCCTGTAGCACAGTGGGTACAGCGCCAGCCACATACATAGAGGCTGGTTGGTTTGAGCCTAGCCTGGGCCAGCTAAAACAACAATGACAACTGTAACAAAAACTAGCTGGCATTGTAATGGGTGCCTTATAGTCCCAGCTACTCACTTGGGAGGCTGAGGCAAGAGAACCACTTAACCCCAAGAGTTTGAGGTTGCTGTGAGCTGTGATGTCATCGCATTCTACTGAAGGGGACATAGTGAGACTGCCTCAAAAAAAAAAAGAAAGAAAAGTGATGAAGCATTTCATTTGATTTAAACTTTATTTTCTTTTTAAATTTTATTTTATTTACTTATTTTTTGCAGTTTTTGGCTGGGGCTGGGTTTGAACCTGCCACCTCTGGCATATGGGGCCGGCACCGTACCCCTTTGAGCCGCAGGCGCCACCCATAAATTTTATTTTCATATGTTTTCCTTGTTTGATAAATCTAGCAAACTCTTAAAAAACTGCTTTGAAAATGTCCCTCAATTAGGATAGATGACAAGGAAGTGAGCTGAATTTACATTGCTCTTTGGTTAATAGTAGATGGCAATTCAATGCAATGATCAGTGCTGTAGAAAAATGAATTTTTGTTTTACAGTCAGAAATTTAAAGAATTTGATGACATTCAAGATTACCCTTCAATTTCAGAGTCTGAATTAGAATTGTTAGTCTTTTACATGCTAGGAGTTTATTTTGTATTTTTAAAAGCTATATGGATAGAAGTGTATCAGAAAATTTCTTAGAATCTAAATTCACCTAAAACTCTCTTTATATATACAATATATAGATGACTCTCAAACCTCAAAATAATGAGACAGAATTTCATATACACATAGAAATAAAATTTTCCTCAATAGGACCTATTTGTACAAAATAGGAACCTATTATTTAAAACTGCCATTTCCTAAATTGGTCATTATATTAATAGTTTTGTACTACATTAATGAGAGACGCCTTGATGTGCACAATGTAAGGGTGTACAGCACGTCCCCTGGATGAAGGGATCAACTACAACTTGAACTTTACCACAGAAATGCAAACAATGTAACCTAATCATTGTACCTTCATATTAATCTGAAACAAAACAAACAAAACCCCCCCAAAACAAAAAAGAGAGAGAGAGAGAAAGAGACACATATTTTGAAGAGTATTTATCTAATTCTTAACTGTTCCTTACTATACTTAAATCAGAAAGCATGGATATATTTATCCTGTACAGTTTAATCATAGTCTGTGTTATATTTACAGCTCCTTGAAAAGACAAATTTCCTAGTTTTTACCCTTCTGCTACAGATTTTGTTTTACATTTTGCTAGGCAGTCCTTGACCAAAGACAGTCATTTTGCAGGCAGTCCAGTAGGAAGTTTTATTCAATGGAAGATGGTAGTGGTTAGTTAGTTTAATCATGTCCTCTTAAGAAATGCAGACCAATGGGTGGTTAGTAATGACAGAGGTGAGAGTGTGCACCAGTGTAAAGGAACACCAGGGGACCAGCCAAATCACGCCAATGGATTGAATCAGCTGACTGCTGCTGCCCAGGAAAAACAAGAAAAGTCATCTCCTGATCTTCCACGGCTAGAGGGGAAGGGCAGTGGACACAGTTTATACGTAAGGATCAGTGATTCCCTTGTCAGAGAAGATATGAAGGGAAAAAAGGTTTTAGTGTTTTTTTTTAACTGAGAAATTCTCAAACTTCACTTGATGATGTTTCTGGGATGAAAAGTGAGTGAGGCAAACCATTCCACCCGTGACAGCATCACCAGTAATGCCAGTCTGTGTTATTTATAGAAAGTGAAGGCGGTGGTGGCAAGCAGAATCAAATGAAGGGCCAGTTAAATCTAATTTGACCAAACATGTATTTTCATCCACTTGGCTGATGCAGAAATGTCAACATTTGTAACTTGCTGCAATGTGCAGGACTCTGGGAACCTCACTCCAGCCACCCACTGTCAGCAGGGAGCTCAGCTCTCTCTGCCTCCAGGCCCTTGTTACCTGCAGGTCCTTCTGCCCACATTGATTTTTCTCATTTCACTTTCGACTCTTGCAGGGCTTGTGCACACACTATACATGCACACGCACACATACACCACACACACGTGCACGTGCGCGTATATACACACACCACACACGTGCATGCACATGAACACACACATGCGTGTGCATACACACACACACCACTTGTTTGAATGCCTCCCTCTAGAGCTCCAAGGCACTCTCCATTGTGCCACGTGTCCAGGTCACATCACTTCTTCATGCTATTCTAGCACTTACCACTGTCACACTTACTCACTTACTATCTGTCTGTCTCCAATTGAGTTCTCAGGGTCCTGAGGACAGGACCATATCTGTTTTTCTCTCCACTGTACCCATAACTCCTGGCCTTATGCTAACACTGAACGTTGCAGAGCCCTTGGAAGGGACTCATGCAGAAGCCTGCAGTAGAAACATTGATGTGGATAGAATGAGCTGTTGTATGCATTGACTTCTGCACTCCAGCTCACTCACTAAAAGAAACAATATGATACTTTGTAACTATGGCGAATGGAAACTACATGAAGATTTTAAGGTAGCAGTTGGTTCTGGAGAGTATCAGCAAACAAACAAAATTCACAGAAGAAGCCTTACGTGAAACTTCACGATTGGAAGGTATGCTTATTTTGTTTACTCATATTCTCAAACAAACATTCTCCTATCACAAGCCTAAGTAGCAACAGGTGCATCAGAAACTGAACTATATTAGGATAGTCATTAAAAGGTACAAATATTATTTATACTCTAGAATAATGAAGGAAAAATACAGTTCCCATCTTTTCAGGCCACAGCCTGAGGCAGAGAGGTAGTCTGTGAGAAGTGACCAGTACAGTGACAAAGTACATCCCTCATTCCCCCCCAACCCCACCCCCCTCCCCCCGGTCACTTCACCTTCTTCCCTTTGGCCACCTGGAACAAGATGAGCTCTGTCTCCCCAGGAAAAGATCAGGGAGCCCTCTATATTCGTGAGCGATTATCTAGAAGGTTTTAATAAACACTGATGCTATGAAAATTTCTGTGCTTCTACATGAACTGATTAGCATTAGGTGACTTATCACTCCCCCAGTGGCAAAGCTACCATCTAGTCAGAATCCCTCTTACTAGATTTCTTTCTCACGTAAGGCAGGATTTCAATAAAAATTCATTTTTGCCTTCCCTTGCTCAAAAATCCATGAAAACCTTGAAAAACATTTTGAGCATATTCTCTGTGTACAATCTGATATCCTTTCCACCTCAGGCCATTATTCTGGTCAACTCAGTAAACCCTAATTTAGATCCAGGATGTAATGCTTTCATATCAGGCTGTACAGACACGTTTCTTTAAAATAAAACGTGGTAGAAAAGTCTTCCTCTGAATGCTTTCACACGGGAGCCGCTCCCTCTATTACCCTTTCATGGTGATGGAGGAGACAAGGAAACAATTTATGAGTCATTTCCATTCTGACAGAAGCGACAATGACTAGAAATGGAATGCCTGCCAAGAGCTTTTATCAAGTAGGTTATAACTAGTAAGAAGTGTAAATAATAAATGCCTGGGATCTTAGGGGAGACAGTGGCAATAGGAAATGATTTTGGGTACTTCAGATGGGGCTGCTCCTCTTGGAATATCCCAGCTTCCCAGTAGAGTTTTGGCCTGACAATAAACAACAGTTTAGTACTTTATCTAATCCCAGCCAGGAGGTGAGTTCAACAGCAAGCTTTTGCAGATGTTCACATCCAATAATCTATCCATAATTGATGAAACAGGGAGGTCAGATGTAATGGCTGCTACTATTCTAGCAACAAATAAATGGTTATTGACAAAACAAGCCAGTGTGGGGCAGGACGCTGAGCAGAGGCAGGCAGGAGACGGAGCTGAGGCACAGGCAGGGAGGACGCCACGGCTCTTCATCTTGAGAATTTTTTCAGCAAGCAGCGTGGCAGAAGGGCCACACTGACACATCAGCAGATGGAGGTGACTGGTAAGGGAAAAGGGAACTTGCTAAAGTCCAAAGATAAAAGATGAAGACAGGCTGCCCAGGTGGAGAGGAAAATGCCAAGCGAGCCCTGGCCAAGGCAGGGAAGCCAGGTGAGTACAAATGCATCGACAGTTCCGAAATGCCTTTGAAAGCTTGTGCTGTGATCCAGATGTCTGAGTCACTTTTCTCATGCAGTGAGTCTTTGCTCGTATACCTGGCTGTCAAACTGTGTAGCCCGGGCAGCTTCAACACCAAGGCAATGTGCTGGATGCCTTGGTACCCACACCTGCCCTCAGAGAAATGCTCATTGATATTAACACCGCGGACTGTGAATACCTTGTTTCCCTCTACTGTATTTAAAAAAAAACCCTCACAATCACTTGTTCAATTTTACTAATATTTTCAGATAAACCAAAGATGCCAAATTATGAAGCTAGGAAATTGCTCCAGACTAGAGCTAACCTTGAAATACATGCTGCTTAGAATTAAATTTACAGCAAAGGAAAGTGAGTGGAAGGCAAAGTTTTCTTTAATAATAATAAAAGAAACTGCTCTTTATTCACTTCAACCTAGGCAAAGAATATAATAAGGCATTACTTGAGTGTACTTTTATTGACTGAATAAAATTCAAGATATTTAAACATAAAAAGGCAGCTGAAAACCTGCACTTCCATTCCAATGCTAAAAAATAATGTTTTTTACACAGTTTACTGTGTAATATTATAAGATGAAGAATGGTAGAATGAAATGGTAGTTATTATTGCTATAGGTAGTCATAAAGAGGCTTGGGACAGAGAAGTTTTAAATATTAATATTCCTAAAATCACTTAAATCAATTTAACACTCTTTAGTGGTTTATTTAGATGTGTGATTTATTTTATTCTTTGCAACCAATGCCTTTGATCAGCTCTGAAATAACATACGAGCAGAAAATAAAATGGCAAAACAAACTGCTGCTAGCATTCTTATAGAAAGCTTTAGGTTTTATAGCATACACTAGAAAATTACCATTATATTTAGCACTTTCCAATTACTTATCAATACTTAGACATTGAGATTTACGGAGCCCAGAAGAACAGGAGAGAGGAGGATATAACCACAGAGTGGGAGTTTGCCAGGCACCCTGCTCTTTAGCTCTGCTGACCTCCAGGTTCTTCATATGGTAATTTAGACCTGGCCCAGTCCCTGGGACCATTCCTGTTTCTGGTCTGCCAGGGCAGAAGCTTGGCATCTAATTAGTTTTCCATGGACCAACTGGGCTTTTGCTTTGTCCTTTGAGACCAAGCCCCCAGCCTGCAGCCCACCTGTGGAGCCACGGTGCAGTGCGGGCTGTTACTGTGGCCTGATGCTCAGTCATGGTGCTGCCTGGTACGGTTTCTACCTCCCTGCCCTCAATGTATGTGAGTCGGAAGTCCCAACCCTGAACCCATCCCCTGCGGCTTGGTGCTAGCTGCTTACGAAAGCAGTCACTACCATTTATTGTGCAGAAATTACACATGTTTAATATTCATGGTGAATAATATTCAATATTTAACCTTCACAAAGCCCTGAGATATATATTAATATTCCCATTGGACAAAGGAGAGAAAAAAGTGCAGAAAAGGTGAGTGCCTGGCTGTAGGATACACAGTGAAGTGGTGGAGGAGAAACCAGGTCTCCTGGACATTGAAGCCCAGGTTCTCAAGCATGTGGCATGTCTGTGGCTGGATAGTCCTGTACATGGTTGTGCTGACCTTGACCTTCATTTCAGCTCACTGCCTCCTGCCAGAAGCCATTCTCCACGCATGTAGGCAGACATCCACTGTAGCCCAGTGTCTGACCTTCTAGATGTCAGCTTTGCGCTCGTCTGGTCACAGCTTTGCCAATTAGCATTTGCTAACTTTTCATCACACAGCTTAATGATAACGGGTAATAATAATCAATACTAACTACTTTTATGTCATTCCTTTGCCTGTAGTGAACTCCTTTTCACTAAGAAAAAGAAAATGCCTTGCTTGAAAATAGTCTGTAAGGCCAGCCGTGGGCTTACTCCTTATCTCCCCTCTTCTCCCTTTTGCTTCTCTCCAGCCTCACGGACCCCAAAGTCCCAGCACATGGCCACTGTAGGGCTCTTGCACTGGTCATTATGCCTGCCTGGGATGCACCACCAACAAGGTCAGCTCCCCCTGTCAGGTTCCAGAAGAAGATGATTTAACTGTATTTGAATAAATGTAGATTGTTGTATTATACCTAATAAAAATAAGACATCCCCTGAAAATAAGCCTTAGTGTGTCTTCTTGAGAAAAAATAAATACAAGACAGTATCTTATTTTCAGGGAAACATGGCAGAGATGAAACCATTAGGTCAAGGCCATACAACCAGTAAGTGGTGAAAAAAGCATTTGAACCCAGGCTATCTGATTTCAGAGATAGTACTCTGGTCTGGCCCTGTCTCTCATTTCATTATCAAGATACTGCTTGACAATGCCACTAGGTAGGCTGGCCTCCAAGTTCTGGATCTTCTTGGTGCAACCCGCCTTATTTTCAACCAAGGTTATAACAATGTAGCCATGTCATTAATAGACTTGTCTAAGGCCCAAGGGCTTGGTGGCAAAGAGACAATGAGAACCCTGGACGTCTGACTCCCAATTTGGTGGTCTTTCTGGTACTTTCAAAACTGATACTGAAGATTGTAATGATTGCCTGGGTAGTACTTTTCCATTCCCACATAATCTATTACAATAAACAATTAAAAAGTAATTTTGGCTTTGAAACCTTGTGATGAATATTAATGTTTATTTACATAATATTTTAAAAGGGAAATATTTGTTTTTTAATATCTATGATATTATAAACATATAAAATGCAGATAATAAACACTCTGCTGTAAGCTAATATGAGTTCATAGGGAAAATGAATATGTTTAATTAAATTTAGGAAAAATGTATAGTTAAATCATTTGCAGTATAATAATAAGGACCAATAAACCATTATCTCTTTACTATTCCATTGGAATTTTCATCAATGTGCTATATTAATAAATGTCATTTTCATTTTACAAAGCAGGGGGTGCTTAGAAACTTGTCTGTGATCTGTTAAGTCAGTGGCAGCAGCAGGAATAACATAATCCTTACATTAACCAAGAAAATCATACTTCTACTGTTCTGTAACTTTCACTAGCATTTGTTGAGGAAGTCCCATACACCAGACACAGTTCTTAGTGCCTTCTGTATATAACTCATTCAATCCTCACAACCACATTATACTTTAAGTACAAGTATAATCTTTATGCTGCAAGGGAGGAAACCAAGAAATGAGAGAGGTTAAATAACTAAATAACTCACCCAAGATCACAGGATTAGAAACAGCTGGACTAGAATTTTGAGTCAGGCACTGTGACTCTGGGGGCCAAGCTCTTGTGAAACTACAATATGATGTCATGATTATCATATTGTGATAATGGTTGAGATGGCAACGGATAAAATTAAGATCTACAGCAGTGTTTTTCAACCTTTTTTATCTCACAGCTCACTTGAACCTATAGTTAAACTCATGTGGCACACTTAAATTATGTTAATAAAAAAAAGGGGGGTGCAGTGCCTATAGCTCAAAGGAGCAGGGCGCCATATACCAGAAGTGGCAGGTTTAAACCCAGCCCTGGCCAAAAACTGCAAAAAAAAAAAAGAAAAAAAGAATATACTTACCGTGCTTTGGACTTCTTTTGAAAATAATTTAATTAATTATCTTTAAAAAATTTTGTGCCACACCTAAGATCCTTTTACAGCATGCTGTGGCATACTGGTTGAAAATCACTCATGTGGAGTGATGCCTGTGGCTCAAAGAAGTAGGGCGCTGGCCCCATATGCCGGAAGTGGTAGGTTCAAACCCAGGCCCGGCCAAAAACTGAAAAAAAAAAAAAAAAAGAAAAAGAAAATCACTCATGTACACGAAGGACCACATCTTTCTCTCCTATTTCATTTCCCTCAAATTCTAAGCATTCTCCCCTACCAGATTTTTTAAATTTCAAGTGTTATTGAACAATAATTTCTACAGGACAAAAATAACAAAATGTTATTTATGCCAATAGGTAGTTCATCAAGTAGAACAGATGAGAATGTTATTAAAAATGTATGTGGGAGATTTGTGATGAGACTCAACAAATGAGTTTAAAATCATCCTACTGAGGACTCCCCCAAATGCAATAATGTTCACAGTTCGTGGCATGGGCTTTGTCTAGCTCTGCGCTTGCAATCTTTGTGACCTTTGTGACCGTGGGCAGGTTATTTAATCTAAGTCTCCGCATTCTTTTCTACGAGCAGCATTTCTCCCCACATCCCCACTAGGACCAGCCCTCCTCTCTCAACTCAACAATTCCCCCTGCAGAGGGGCTGGATATACTTTTGCCCTCCCAGGCCTTTCCTTTCACTGCTTCCTCTCCATTGAGGGAACAGCTACCACTCTTCTTGCAAGGTTCAAAGCAGACGCTATCCTCTCAAGCTCCAAATAAAGAGAAGCTTCCCTCTTGCCTCTCTAGCTCTTGGCCCTTATCACAGGACGGCCTAAGTATTTGTCAGACATGTCTGTTTCTCCTGTGGACCCTGCAGAAAGAAATTGCCCAGACTTATTTAACAATGTGCACCAAACTGAAGTTTAAGACAAGTAACAGCCCATCATCAACGTAGTTAGTTACTACTACTCTTGATCATGTGGACTTTAGACAAAATTATTCAGGGTATCAAAAGCAACAGGGCTATATTTTTCTCCCTATTTTGTTGTTTTTGTTCTATAATTTATATAAATATCTTTCACTTTATGAATTCATCTTTTAATTATTTTACTACCTGTTAGGACTTCAATAATTTTCTTTAATGTTTTGGGTTGAGATGAGCTGTTGAAATGACTAACTGCTATGATCAAGTCTATGCTGAAGATTTTTACTATGAACAGTCTATATAAAACCTATTGAAAACATTAATTAAATGTTTCCATTATAATTTAATGGAATGAAAAGAAGTAATAGTTTTCTTTCTAAATAGTTTTTTTTAATTATAAAATTAATTACTTATAGAATATGTTGGGAGAATACAGATTCCATCTTTTTTGCCCTCCCCTCCTAAAAAGAAAAAGTCATTTGTTGTTTCAACATCCTCAGATAACCAGCAAAAGTAACTGAGGGCTTCTAGTCTTTTCATATGTTATTTATGTAAACAAGTAAATATGCAAGTGGGGTCATAATGTACATTGTCTTATAAGCTTATTTATTTGTTTTACCATATTAATAATACTTTTGTTGTTATAAAATATATGTTATGTAATTTTTATTGGCTGCATTGTATTTCAGCATGGGATACTCAACCATGATTTAATCAACATGGAATTGTTTTACATTTATGTTTTTCTGGATTTTTCATCATTATGAACAGGGCTCATAGCATTGCAACAACGGTCTAAGTAAATCTCTAACTATGTTAATAATGACTATGCAAACAATGTGATAGCTAAATATTTGTGTGCATCCATTATTATTTGGGATTTCATACATTTCAAATGAGTAATTCTTGATTACAAAACAAAAGAGAGCTAATATTTATTGAATGCTTATTAAATACCAGGCACATTACTTCTTATTTTATTTAATTGCCATAGTAATTTTTACCATCCCTGTCTTACAGGTACAGAAAAGGAAGCCCGGAAGTCAAACGTGCTTTGCTCTCTGTCAGTGTCCCCTCGTCAGCTCTGTGCCCAAGTGCTGCTCATGCCAGCATCTGGGATGTTCTGTCTGAGTCTGGCCTCGTGGTGAAATGGAATTCCAGAGAAGTTTAGTGTTTTTGGAACTCTCAACCAACAAATGATGGGAATTGGTGGATAAATGCACCAGCTCCCTTATCTCTCCACTAGGATATCTGATTGGTTTCTCCACTGTTTCCTGGAGCGTTCCCGCAGAACTGTGCTCCCTTTGCCATGCGGTAACTGGCTTGGCAACACACTTTTTGTTGGCTTCCTTCTTTTGCCAGGCTCCCCTGATGGTAGAATTCCTCCCAAAACTCAAATCCTTGTCTCAAAGTCAGCTTCTGGGAAAACCCAAACCAAGACGTCAAGGTTGTTAGTTCAACAGTGCAAAAGCGTGCATCTGCCATGGCCCACGCTTTTGTAGAAACTGAAAAAAAATGCCTTGTAATTGTAAGCTTTTATAAAATGTCTAAAAATGTGTATTTGAGCAAGAACCAGGAAATATATTCAGGCTGCAATCAAAAGCATTTTGTGACTGGGTTATTTTATAGCATTTATTTTGAAAATCTAGATGTGGAACTGAATTCGTCATACTCCCTAGAGCAGGGCACACTGTTTCCATTGGCCTATCTGTGCTCTCTCGATTATTTCCAATATTTTTTTCTCCTTCATCCTCCCTTCCCACTCTTATTACCTTTGCCCTCCATAAGCTCTCTCCATTGGGTCCCTGAAGAGCTTCTATGGGGCAGATACACACAGGAGTAGCAATCAGGGTAATTACCCACTGAGTTGCACTCACGCCATCACTCTTTGAACGTCTATACACGTACCAGCCTAAGTTTCTAACTGCGATTTCTGTCATCTCACATCTTTGTCGAGCTTTGATACTATTTGACTTTCCATTCTTTGCATTCTTAAACAAAAGAATATTAAACTTCTCCCTTGAAACCAGTCATACACATTTATATAATCAGTCCTTGATTATTCAGGAACCAATTGTCATTTTGTGAACTGGCTGGTTTCTTCACTATCTTCCTTCTGTTTCTCTATGCCCAGGCATCCTCATTGTTAAAAAAAAAGTGAGGGTCAATAGTGTATATTCATGAGGAAAAAGGCAACTTACTCTTAAACAAGTTCATTTCATTAGTTATTAATTAAACTTATGTATTTATTAAGGGAGAAAGTTGAAATGATTGGATAAAAAAGTTTCTTCACAAGTATATGAACTGAATATTGGGAATATAGTATTAAAGCTATTTTCAAACCCTAGTATCTGTTATTTTTATTGAGCCCTAATTATACTGAATAATCTCTAAAGTCAACATTGTTGATAAGTGACAGTCAAGTGATTGCCCATCCTCAGACACCTTTGAAAATATTTTGGATAAGTGTTAAGATGTTCAGTTATGTTTTTCTTTGTGAAGTTACTCCTTTCATCTCGTAGAGGAAAAATGTATAATTTGGTGAAGTATGTAATGATGAAGTATGACCCGCACACTAATTTCTGTTTAACACATCGAATCCCATAATCCCCTCTGGGTTCCTCCAGGTGTGATGCCTCTTTTTCTTTCGCGGTCTCTAGATCAACGTGCGCTAACAGCTGTGCCATTGCCTCTAGGCCTGTCATACAATTAGTCTTGTGATGAACTGTGCAGGTTGCTTTATTGCTCCAGAGAACATTTTCATATGCTAGGCCTTGAACTTTAAGGAGAATACATACGTTACGTTCCATATGTCCCTATTCCCGGCGTTGATTAGAGTACTCCATTTTCAGATTCTTGGAACTCATCCTCTTAAGGATGAACCAAATAAAAATTATTATCCTTCACCTCCTGTCATGATGAATACCAGAAATTTTTATACTGTTCCTTAAAATGTGAATACCTGGAAACAAACATGCCAGCCACTTTGTAAAGAGCTATGGTAGCAGCAGTTTCTTTTTTAACAAATAGGTAAATTAATCATCAAGTTTCAGTTCCAATGTTATTGAGATCTCAAGAAAATCTAAAACTGACTTTCACATTTAAAAAAGCAATACATTGTATTACTAGAAAATTAGCATTTATATTAATTTAGGCCACAAAGTTTCTTTCCTAATCAAAACATCTCTTCATTTCCATGAGAATCTGTGAATTGTAAATTTTTACTTTACAGATTCCTATTTTTTAAAATACATATTTTTATTTTTTTCTTAAGCTTGCTGGTTTTCTATAAGGCTTTTGGCACTTAAGCACTGGCACTTATGACAAATATTATAATGCATTTGCCATTTAAAAAGTAGGAAAAAATCCATATGCTCTTTTCCTAAGCTGTAGTATTATAAAGAAAAATAACCCTTAGAGAAAATTTTTTAATTAAATTAAAAAGTATTTGAAGGGAGTTAAAACTCCCAGTTGATGAGGAAATTTTAGAAATTGATTCAATTTGCTAAGATTTTACCCTGAAACCTTTGCCATAGAAACTGAAATTATTACTATAAAGTTACCTGTTTTAATGTTGTGGGAAGGTCATAACTTTAAATAGAAAGATAACAGTAACAAAATTACTAGTAAACATTTTACCCTTTTCTTAATTCTCAAATTATTAAAATGCATTTTCTATAAACTACTTATGCTATTTTCCAAGTAAGGCTACTGTTCAAAAAGGAATTAAATAAGATCAGATGTGGAATTCGTACCTATACTGTGACTTAAATTATTGCTTACCGGTTTTGAGTAATATGATTTCTATGCAGTTTGAAAATAAATCCCTTTTGAAAATGATTTTTTTCTAAAACATTACTACTAGGAAATACAACTGTTTTCTTTTTATATATATTTTAAAATTCTCTCTTTTGCTTGTCAGATACTGGATATTTTGAACATTACTTAGTGAAGCATATGAAATGAAAATGAAATAAGTGATATTTGTGCAAATGGTGGGGGTGTCTGTGTGTTAGTGTGTGTAGGGGGTGATGCTGAATAGGAAGATGTCTGGGTGGCAACAATTGGGGGGACCTGGATCTGTAACAAATGATCCTTGCAGACTCCCCATGAAGACTGCCTGAGGTGGGCTGCAAGGATGAAGCAGATGAGAATTCTGATGTAAAGCAGGAAAATGACTACTGAGACCCCTGAGCTTACACCTGAATCGTCTCAGGCTGAATGGCGAGTCCTCTTTAGCATGCTTCAGAAGCCAGTGATGAACTACACAGGACCAGGAGGCAAACTGGCTGCAAGCAGGATTGTCTGCATGTTCTGTATAATGATAACCAGCCATCCTCTGGGAGGAGGGCCTGTGATTTCCTCTCTGGCAGCATCTGAGCTCCCCTAGATACTGGGACCATTAAACCAAGAACCGAAGGATAAATTTTAGTAAGGTCTTCTAATTGGCAAGTAAAGATGACTTCTATTTAATGGGAAGTGAATAGCTCTGATGTTTAAATGAAGAAATAACTGAAATTCCTCTTTTTAAAAAATTAAATGTGATTTTTTTCTCAAAGAAAAGTTATTAATATATTAATAATAGAAAGTTTTCTAGTTTGTACCCTTATATCAATCTGATTTTTTTTTTTAGAAAAAGATTTCTATAAAATTTTGTTCTTAGTTTAAGCACTATGTAATTTATAGGTGATAAATGTAGTAAATTACAATTAGGAAAAAATAGGAATAAAGCAGGCACCTCAAATACACACTCAATGAATGTTATCTGGTATAGGATCACTGCTACCATTATCCAGTGCTAAGTATAACACATCCTGTAGTAACATAGTATCTTACACGTGAAAACTATTTACCCAGGAGGCTGAAGCAAAAGGACCTCTTGAGTCTAGGAGTTTGAGGTTGCCATAAGCTATGATGATACTGTGGCATTCTACCCAGGGCACAGAGTGAGACTCTGTCTTAAAAGAAAAAAAAGGCTGTGTATACATTTTTTGACATCCCCTGTATACATAATAATTATTGGTTTCTCTGTTTTGGGCACTATGCTACAAGCTTAGTTCTCTTGCTTAATTTTCACATAGCAGTGCTGAGTTAGGGAGTAGAACTATCACCACTTTATAGATAAAGAAACTAATTCTCAAAAAGGTTAAGTCATTTGCCAATGTCACATGGTGAGGTGGTAGCAGAGCTGGGATTCTATTTTTGATTAGTTTGATATTAAAACTTATCATTGTAACCACATTGTTGCCCTCTCCCTGCAAAGAATTAATAAATGTACTCTAAAAAGCATGTTCCCTTACGAATGTTTTATCTAAGAAATACTAGTATTTTACTTCCTTTACTTCATGCAAACATCTCCTGATCAAAGATTTGGTGGCACATGTGAGCATCTATAAACCTGTTTTGGGAAACTCTAACCACGTTTTATGATGCCATATTAAACTGGCCCCAACTGTCATCGCTCAGTCATTATTCTTATATAGCCAAAAGCTGACGGGGAACGGTGAAAATGCAGATGAAAACAAGTACTGGCTCTCAGAGACAAACTGATTCAGACTACATATATTAATAAGTGCAGCATCCCTCCTACCATACATCCTAGAACTTTCTAGGATGGGAATATTGAAAATAATGCACAAAGGATCTAAGTGAAAATTGAGCCTCAGATAACCTTCCTTTTGATTCCTCCTTTGACCTGACTACTTTCATTTCCTTTCCCTGTCTTTTATTTTATTTATAGTTTTTTTCCCTTCTGACATGAAGTTTTTAAGCATCTGTTGTATATAGTACAAGAGAGTATGATTAATGCAAGTATATTCTCTCCCCATTCCTTTCCCAGACTAATTCTGGCATAAACTACTTGGCATTCCTTTCTTTCTCTCCCAAACCAACCCTACCCCTACTGGGTTCTGTTATACAGATCAGAGTTATAATTTGGGGTTAAATGGGGTTGTAAGAAGGAGAGATGAGCTTGGGGAAACAGCCAAGATTTATTGACCTAAGAGAGAAAAGGAAGCACAAGGAGAGAGAGGAAAGGATAGGAGTAATAATCACATGTAAGTGGAGTGTAGGGGGAAACTTTTGGGTTTAGAAAGTGAAGATACAGGCTTCAGAATAGTCCATGATAGATACATTGAAAAATTAGAGAAATGTAAAGAAAGAGGGTTTTAAGAAGTAATGGTGCTATGAGATGAGATGATATCTTTTATACTTTAAGGATAATTAAGTAGAAATTTAAATTACTTTTAGTTTAGATTGCTGGATATTTTTTCTTTTACTATATCATCACACCACATAGGACATGGAGAACTCAAGTTTGTTTGTGTTGCATAATGGCTTAAGAGGTAGATAAAAATGTCTCCTCATTTATTAGACCAAAAAAGAAACTTCTATGTATGTTTGTGACATCTGCCAAGGCATCTGTATATCAGCTAGATTGTCATCTGATTTAAGGGTCCACTGCTATAAATAATGGGATAACTGTCAAAAAAAAGAGGTAAACTACATAGAGAAACTAAAAGGGAACAACTGTAGGAATTATCTCCCCCCAAACTATGTCAGCTAAACATTACAAATCATTCATTTTTTTGTTAGAAGTGACTTCTTATACAGAATGGCTTTATCGTTGTTACATCTATCATGTTTTAAGAATAAATAAAATTTCATCATGATTACTTAGTGAAACTCTTAAGAATGTATTACTTTACAAACATGATACATACCCTCCATTATTAATAGATATATATCAAATAAATCATAAATTGCTAAAATACTAATTTAAGTTTTTTTTTTTTTTTTTTTTTGCAGTTTTGGCCGGGGCCAGGCTGAACCAGCCACCCCTAGCATATAGGGCCGGTGCCCTACTCCCTAAGCCACAGGCGCTGCCTAATTTAAGCATTTTTTTCTGATAAAGTAGTTTCCTCTTATCTGTGAAAAATATGTTTCAAACCCCCCTGTGGAGGCTAGAACTGTGGATAATACTGAACCCTATATTTACTGTGCCTTTTCCTATGCAGTCATGAGTGGGTAGTGAGTACAGCATGTGTACTCTGGACAAAGGGTTGATTCATGTTCCAAGTGGGATGGAGCAAGGCAACATGAGATTTCATAATGCTACTTATAACAGTGCACAATTTAAAAATTATAAATTGTTTATTTCTGGAATTTTTTATTTAATATTTTGAGAATGTATTTAACTATAGGTAACAAATCATAGAAAGCAAAACTGAGAGGAGACCACTGTGGGTTACTCATTTGCATTCTACTATGAGATGCTACTGGTGGGATTTGAGATAGAGGTCAAACACATATCCATGCTAATGGTAATGTTAGAAACATTGTAAGCTACTCTAAAGATGCGAACATGTATGTAAACACGAAGATAGCTACTGTCTTGTATATGGAATAATGAAATAATAGTGCAGGTGATAAATCTTGACTGTAAGAGTAAATGAAATATCAATCTGATGAATTTTGTTTTCATACTATAATTTTTGTTTTTTTTCTTTTTTTAAATTAAGTCATATATACATAGATCATTAATACATTTATGCCTTTGTGGGATTCAATGTGTTGATTATTTGTACAAATTGGAGTGCTTACATCCTACTAATTAACATATCTTTCACCTCATTTACTTAATCACAGTGTTAAGATATTTGTGTTCTATACTTGATAGATTTGACTTGTACCCTTGCAATATGCTCCATAGGTGTAGTCCCACCATTAACTCCCCCCCTCCATCGAAACACTCCCCTACATTCCCATCCTCCTCCATCCTGGGCTATAGTTGTGATTCATCTTTCATATGAAAGTGTGAGTGATTATAAATTGGTTTAATAGTAGTACTGAGTACACTGGATGTGTACTTTTCCCCCCCATTCCTAAGATACTTTACTAAGTAGTAAAGTATCTTTATTAGTAGTACTAATAGTAGTACTGAGTACACTGGATGTCCATTTTTTTTTCCCATTCCTAAGATACTTTACTAAGAAGAATATTTTCCAGCTCCATTCATGTAAACATAAAAGAGGTAAAGTCTCCATCTTTTTTAATGCTGCATACTATTCCATGGTATACATATACTATAATTTATTAATCCATTCATGGGTCTATGGCCACTCGGGCTTCTTCCATGACTTGGCAATTATGAATTGAGCTGCAATGAACAATCTAGTGCAAAGATCTTTGTTGCCAGGGGATTTTTGGCCTTTTGGATATACACCTACTAGAGGAATCACAGGATCAAATGGCAGGTCTACGTTTAGATTCCTGAGTGTTCTCCAAACTTGTTTCCAACAGGAATGTACTAGCTTGCAGTCCCACCAGCAGTGCAGAAGTGTTCCCTTTTCTCCATATCCATGCCAACATCTGTAGTTTTGGGATTTTGTGATGTGGACTACTCTTACTGGAGTTAGATGATATCTCAAAGTGGTTTTGGTTTGCATTTCTCTGATGATTAAAGATGACGAGCATTTTTTCATGTGTCTGTAGACCACGAGACTGTCTTCCTCAGAAAAGCTTCTGTTCATGTCTCTTGCCCACAATGAAATGGGAGCACTTTTTCTTTTCTTATTACTAAGTTTGAGTTTTCTATGGATTCTGGTTATTAGACCTTTGTTGGAAATATAACCTGCAAAAATCCTCTCCCATTCTGAGGGATATCTACTTCCTTTACTTACCATGTTTTTGGCAGTGCAGAAGCTTTTTAGGTTGATCTGATCCCAGTAATGTATTTTTTGATGTTGCTTCAATTGCCCGGGGG